>RJWT010024034.1:0-16596 GCA_004365215.1 Cuniculus paca | reverse complement strand
GTCTGAAATTCTATTTTCACATTCATTAAGGCGGCTTTGCCAGCTTTCAATGGCATTCTTGATTTCCTGGGTATCTCTTTGAATCTGTTTCATGCATTCTAATTCTTTCTTGTATTCTTCATTCAAGGTTTCCATCCTTTTGCAGTGTTCCTCTATTTTTCCAACTATATCTTCTTTAGATGTGCTTAGCATTTCTTTCTTTACATTTATCATCTCTTGTTTTACCTGGGAAATCATTTCTAACCTCATTTCCTTTAGAGTTTCATAGAGTTGTTTCTTTACTTTGGTTGCTATCATTTCAGAAGTTTCAGGTGTGTGGCTCATATTTTCTTCTCTGTCCGTGTCTCTTTGGTTTGTTTTGGAAGGACTGGAGGTGCAAGATTTCATTTTGCCCTTTCATTTTGTCATTTTCCTGTATTCCACAGCAAGCAGCCTATCCCTTTGTCTGGTGGAATGTGCTCTTATCACAGCCTGCTTTGCCTTCCCTCTGAGCTGGTTACCAGAGAGCAGCCTCTCTCGTTGTTGGAATGCGCTCTGTGCTGAGCCTGCCTCCACCTTCCCTCTGAGCTGGTTACCAGAGAGCAGCCCCTCCTGTTGTTGGAACGTGCTCTGTGCCGACCCTGCGTCTGCCTTCCCTCTGAGCTCCTTACCAGCAAGCAGCGTTTCCCTTTGTCCGATGGAATGCGCTGAGAGCAGAGCCTGCCTCTGCCTTCCCTCTGAGCTGGTTACCGGAGAGCAGTCGCTCCTGATGTTGGAACGCGCTCTGTGTAGAGACTGCGTCTGCCTTCCCTCTGAGCTCCTAACCAGGAAGCAGCATTTCCCTTTGTCCGATGATACCACATTTTTTTTATCCATTTGTATTTGACGCACAAATAGGCTGCTTCTAATATTTATCTATTATGAATCGTGCTGTGATAAACATTGGCATGCATTGTAATATGGTGTCTTTAACTCCTCTGGGAAGATGCCTACAAGGAGAATACCTGGGTCAAGATGAATTTCTATTTTTAGTTTTTTTGAGGAATCTCCATATTGATTTCTATAATACTTGTACAACTACATTACCATCAATAATATAGAAAGCTTCTTTATTCACTTAAGCCTTGTAAGCATTTGTTGTCATTTGATTTCTCTTTGACATTCTTTCTGGTGTATGATGAAATATCAGTTTTATTTTAATTTGCATTTCTCTAATGGTCAGCAATGTTGAACATATTTTTCATGTATTTATTGGCCACTCATATTTCTTCTTCTGAGAAACATCTATTCATTTCAGTTGCCCATTTTTTGATTGTATCTTTTGTTTCGGGAGGGTCTAATATTTTTGTGTTCTTTATATATTGTAGATATTAATCCTGTGTCCAAGGTATAGCTGGCAATTTTTTGCCATATGTACATTATCTCTTTATTCTGTTGGTATTTCCTTTATTATGCAGAAGCTTTTTAATTTGACATAATCCCATTTTTGGACTCTTGCTGTTATTTCTTGTGCAATTAGAGTTCTATTCAGAAAGTCCTTGCTTACGCCTATGACTTCAAGAATTTTACTTATTTTATCTTCCAGCAGATTAAATATTCTTTTATATATTTTGATCTCTGATCAATTTTGATAATACTTTAGTACATGGTAAGAGATATGGGTCTAACTTCAATCATCTGCGTGTGGATTGCCAGTTTTCTCAGCATTATTTGCTAACGAGGCCACCTCTCTTTTGGCTTATGGTTTTGACTTCTTTGTCAAAGATCAGGTGGCTGAGTGTGTCTGGGCTGTTTCTGCATCCTCTCTTCTGTTTCATTGTTCTAGATGTTTAATTTTTCCTAATACTGTGCTATTTTTAACCCCATAACTTTGTAATATAACTTGAAGTCAGGTACTCTGATACCCCCTGCTTAGGTCTTATTGGCCACATTGTTTTGCTATTCTGGGTCATTTCTTGTTCTATATGAATTTTGCGATTTTTTTTAGCTAGTTCTGTGTGGAATGCTATTGGCATTTTGATCGGGATTGCACTAAATTTCTATTATCAGTTTCAGAATTTCAGCCTTTTTGACAATATTGGTTCTGCCTCTGCAGGAATATGGAATGTATTTCCATTTTTTCTTAATCTCTAATTTTCTCTATCAGAATTCTGTAGTTTTTGTTATAAATGTCTTTAACATCTTGGTTAATTTTAAAGTATTTAATTATTTTCATGCTATTGAGAATGGCATTGTTTTCCTATTTTCTTTATCAGTAAGTTCATTATTGGTGTCCAAGAATGATATTGATTTTTGTTTGTTGATTTTGTGTCTTGATACATTGTTGACATGGGTT
The DNA here is from genome assembly GCA_004365215.1 of Cuniculus paca. Classification (NCBI taxonomy): domain Eukaryota; kingdom Metazoa; phylum Chordata; class Mammalia; order Rodentia; family Cuniculidae; genus Cuniculus; species Cuniculus paca. The sequence goes on along the minus strand of RJWT010024034.1, from coordinate 14,282 downwards.
TGGTTATTCTAGAAGTCTTGTGGTAGAATTTTTTGAGTCTTCTGTGTGAAAGATAATGTCATCTACAAATAATGATAATTTGATTTCTTCTTTTCTATATTTATCCCTTTTACTCTTTCTCTTGCCTGATTACTCCAATTAATGTTTTGAGCACTGTATTGAACAGGAGTGAAGATATTGGGCATCCTTGCCTTGTTTCTGACTTTAGAGGGAATGCTGTTAGCTTCTCCATATTTAATATGATGCTGTTAGTTTGTCATAAATGGCTTTTATCACACTGAGGTATGAGCCTTTTGTACTTATTTTCCTCAGGGTTTTTATAATGAATAGATGCTGGATTTTATCAAAAGATTTTTCTGCATCTATTGATATGATAATGTGGTTTGTGTTCTTTCTTCTGTTTATACAATGTATTACATTTTTTAATTTGCATATGTTGAACCATTGTAGCATCCCTGGATGAAACCCACTTGGTCCTGATGTATGATGTTGCATTCTATTTGCCAATATCTTATTAGTAATTTTTGGATCTAGTTTATTCATTAAGTGAATTTGCCTGTAGTTCTCTTTTTAATTGATTCTTTGTCTGGTGTTTGGATCAGAGTGATACTGTCTACCTGGAATGAATTTTCCAGCCCTCTTTTCCTCTTAATTTCATGAAAGAGTTTGGGAAGAATTGGTGTTATAATGTCCTTTAAGTTCTTGTAGAACTCGGCAGTGACTACATTAGGATTTTCATGTAGTTTTTTATTACTACTTCAGTTTCATTGCTTGTTATTGGATTGTTCAGAATTCATTTTCTTTTTTTCAGCTTTGGTAGTTCTTATCTGTCTGGAAATCTGTTCATTTATTCAAGATTATCAAATTTGTTGAAATACAGTTTTCATAGAAGTTACTAGTGATCTTTTGGATTTCAGTGGTATCTGTTTCTGATTTCACCTTTTTTAGTTTAATTGGTTGATTTGTCTTTCCTCTCCTTTTGCTAACTTTGGCTATGAGTATCTATTTTGTTTATTATTTCAAAGAAGCAGCTCTTTGATTCACTGATACCTTGTATTGTTTTTCAGCCTCAATTTTGTTAATTTCTGCTCTGATCTTTAAGATGTCCCTGCTTAAACTAGGTTTGGGTTTGGACTATTTTTGTTTTTTTACTACCTTGAGGTTCATCATTAGGTTATTCATTTGAACTTGCAGTTTTTTTTTTTAACTTGAGCCTTTATGCAATAAATTTCACTGTTAGGACTGCTTTCATTGTATCATAGTTTTGATATGTTGTGCTGAAAGTGTCATTTGAATCTAGAAATTTTTAAATTTCTTCCTTAGTTCATCTCTGACCCGCTGAGTGTTTAGAAATGTTTCTTTTGTGATTATATTCGTTTGGTTTTTATTTAATCTTTTATGTATAGCAGTGTTCGTTTTGTGCAGTTGGGTGATCTAATGTTCAGTGAATTTGTATTTACAATTTTTATTTCTTTCTATTGGATTCTTCCCTAAAGTAATATGTGTGAACATCTTTGAGTTTTCTGATCATTTATGGCTGGAAGTTTACTTTGTATAAGAATAAGATTGCTATTCATGCATGCTTTTAGGATTCTTGTCAATGAAATATTGTTTTCCATCTTTTGATTTTTAGTCTATAAATTTGTTTTTTGATTACATGAGTTTCTTGAATGCAACAGACAGTTGCATTCTGTTTTTTTATTCAGTCTGCCAGTTTGTGTCTTTTATTTGGTGAGCTAAGGCTATTTATCTGGAGAGTTATTACTGAAAGGTATTGATTTATTCCTGTCAATATGTACTTCTTAGGTTCTATTTTCTCTTTATTTTTCTTCATTTGCTTAACTACTTGCCTTGCTTGATATATTCATTCTACCTGATTTTTTGGCTCTGTTGCTTTCATTGTCTCGAAGATATTCTTGAGTATTTTTTTTTTGAGTTCTGGTTTAGTGATCATGTATCTATTAATGTGTTCATCATGGAATGTTCTTATTTCTCCATCAATTTTGAAAGACAGTTTTGTAGCATATATTTCTTTGAGTTGGAAGTTGTTTGGTTTTATGGCTTGAAACACTTCACTGCAACCTCTTCTGGCCTTTAAAGTTTGTGCTTAGAAGTGTGCCAGAATCCTGATGGGTTTACCTATATATATAAATTTTTGCTTTTCTCTGACGGCATTTAAGATTCTGTATTTTTGTTAGGTATCTGAAATTTTGACAAAGATTTGTCATGAGGAGTTTCTTTTGTCATTGCAGTTACTTGGTGTGTAATTTACCTGTATTTTGATATATTTTCTCATACTTGAAAAGCTTTCTTTCATGGTTTCTATAAAAAAACTTTTCTAAATTTTATTTTTGCTGCATGTAATTTCTCTCTAACTTTAATTAGGTTAATCTTAGCATCATCTAGTAATCTAATATCTGTTAGATCAATTTTTCTTGTTCTCTTATCATTTTCAAAGTTTTTTTGAGTAATTCAGATTTACCATTTTGTTCTGGGCTTCAGAAACCCTATTGTCACAATGATCATTTCTGCAACTTATAAGTTCTATACAATTGTTTTACCTTTGATATTTCTTTCTGATACTTTTTCTTGGTAAATTTACATTCATATCATGAACACTTTTGGTCAGCTCTTAAAGTTTGTAATTTGTTTTTCCTACATCTACATCGATCAATTTGTATGTTAGTTCTATTATATTTTGTGCTATGTTCTCTTTGAATGCACCAAGTTTCTTTACCTCTTCCATAATTAGTTTGTACAGTGTTGCCTGGTGTTTATTTCCTTCTTTGTTAATGTCCCTGGAATCTACTTTGGGAGAGTTGGGAGACCTTTAGGGTCTTTCATTGCCTTATTTTCTCATCTACCTTTCTCTCTCTCTCTCTCTGTCTCTATTTCTACCTTTCTCTTCTCTCTCTCTCTCTCTTTCTCTCTCTCTCTCTCTCTCTCTCTATATATATATATATATATATCCCTTAGTTCTGGGGATTGAAGTCAAATAGTGTGAAGAAAGATTGTTGTTGATCTGAGGAATTTTTAATTACCTTCTGTTTTCCAGGGATATGTTTGTGGTATTATTGGTCCAGATATGGTATTCTGCTAGTCAATGTGATTTTGTTGGACTGGACTCAATTGCTATCTTTTGGGAAGAGAATTTCTATTGGTTATAGCAGCATCAACAGATCTGATCATACATCACTCCTATATATTAAATCTTATTTTTATATTTTCACTCCTTATCAATATCCTTTATAATGTATGACAATGGTAGTAAACCCATGGCACACGTGGTGCAGCTGGGTGTTTGTTCTTTTGAAGGCTTTGAAAGGTTCATCATTACTGGTTTATATTATATTGTTATTGTCAGCTAGCCAGTGATGTGGAAGGAGATGGGAAGGGAAGAGAGGGGGTCAAGGAAGAAAGAGAGGAGTAAGTCCATGAGAGATAATAATTAGATAGGGGGTGGATTCTGTTGAAGGTCTCTTATAGTTGGAGCAATGAATTAGTATTGAGAAGCTTTGAATGGTATTTGTGGAGATAGGAGTGAGGTGGTGGAAGGAGGTGTTATTTGAAATTGAACTCTGTGACGTTGCCAGAAGTTGTTGGTATATTTGTGATTAACTTTGTTGAGTCTTCTAAGCACAGATCTGCTAGGGGTCACATGAAGATGACTATGAATGTATCAGTCAAGTTAAAGCACTGGTTTTCTCCTCTTTTTTTAGAAATACAGGCACATACTATTTGTCACATGAAAGGTGGAGAAGAGGAAAGAGAAGACAGGAGGTTAAGGTAAAATAAAGAAGAATAAAATGGAGAGTACAAAAGATTAGTAAGGGAAAAGAGCAGAAGACAACAAACAAGAATATATGCAAAGAATGAGAAGAAAAATTTTTAAAAAGTAGAAAAATGAGTACAAATAAGTATTGATACAGAAGCAAAAATTGCAGAAAAGGAATGAGGAAAGTGAAGGAAAAAAATAATAATCCCAGAAATTGCCCAGATCAGACACTCCAACAAGCAATTCCCATTTGACCACTGTGCCCTAGAGCCCAAATGTTCACCATTCACTCCATGCTTAAGTCACAGTCTGTTTGCAGGCACCCACATCAATTTCTCAACTGGCTGAATGATTTTTACAGCCTGCCTATGTGTTGTAATAGGTGTCAATTTCTTTGAGCCTACCTACCTCCTTAATACAAGATATGCCTAAGGCATGGTTAACTGCAGCCTTTTGTCTCCGTCCCATGATCCAAACATGGCAATTAATTTGAGGAAGTTATAAAATACTTTTCCAAAACTGAGCAGTCCTTTGCCTTCTGCCTACGTCCTATAACTCCTGCTTCCCTTGGTGCTGTGTGAAATTCCATGTTCTTGCTTCAGAGATTTCCAACCTAGTATGTTGCCAGAGGCTCTCTGCCCAGCCAATGCCGTCTTTTCCTTTGTACTCATATCCTGAACTGACCCAGCTTTAAAAGCTCCCCTTTCCAGCCAGCAGAATCTGTCGTGGCTGCCAGACCTGGTTGAGGGACTTGTATCTCCTCAGTTTTGATGATGGTCATGCTATAAGGTTTCCTGCTAAGTCAGATTTTACTGGTCTTGGTGGTAATGACATGGAAGAGCTCACTCTGGACCAACTGTTGAGACACGCTCACTCCTATCAGTCTCCAGGGTTATAATCCCTAGGTCCCTGCCAGCAGGATGGGCATGAGTTCCACCGTTTGCTGCTTCACCTTGCTCGTCTAGAGCATATCAGGATTTCCCTTGCCAATGGTGAGCACAGGAGAGGGTGTCACCTGGACACAGTGTTCTGGAGGGATGTCACAGGTTTTGGAGGGATGACTGGGGGAAAGGAGGAGATATATAGATTCCATCCTAGAACCTATCTGGCTTTTAGAGTACACTCGAGATGGCTGCTGCCCAGAGGAGGCAGCCATGGTAACACCAATCCTTCTTTTTAGTGACCCAGATATTTAGTTTGATCTAAACTAAATATGAATTGACTTTCAGATTGACTTTCCATGTTTGGGTGTAACTGCCTCTCCTATTTCAGAGTATCTGTGCTTTGGGTGGATCTTCTCTGAGTATCTCTGAGGCAATGCCTTCTCTAATCAATCATGTTGGATCTCCTTTGACTTGGGACTCTTATCTTATGAATTGCTGTATTGTCAATGCCCACAAAAATTTCACCTTCAATTAAAAGGAAAATTAATACCTCATGTGATTATTGGGTATTATATTTTTTAACCAGCAAAGTGTATTTTTCATGTTCAAAAAAACATTTTCTTAATCATGAGAGAAATTTCATTGTCTTCACAACTTTAAGCAAATTAGTATTCAGAGTATATTTGGAGATTACAGAAATATTAAAAATTAGAACATTACTAATGTAAAAGCCATAAGTTTGTACTGAGGCACTCTTTCCATATACCAGAAAGTGAGTGTAAACTAGCAAAGTGGAAACACAACTTTATTACTGCACCATAGTTTCTTGAGCTAGAATTAGAGAAAATACGCAGACTTCTGTGGATGGGAATGACTTATATCATGCAAGTATTAAAATTTGCGTTATATACTATGAAAACAATTACTAAAAATGCAGAGACCTTTTTTTGGGAGGAGACGAATTAGTGACCATTTGAAAATGTGTTTAAAGATAGAAGAGTGGATAACAAGATAGATTAGGAAGCAAGAGGACTTATCTTTCATCAGCAGGAAGTTGATTAAGAAAATCGATGTCCAAAAAAGTGGTCATCATAGTAGAGGACTTCAAAGAAAGTACAAATCAGTGCCATAATGACATCTAATTAAATTCGTCCTGTACCTTCTTAGGCTAGTCATACAATTAGAACAGCTCCCTACAAAGTTTAGTTATTAGTAGGTTAAGTACAGAATTAAATTTCATATAACAGAATTATAAAAGATCAGACAATATAGTTTAGGTAATTGGTTAACATGCAAAACATCTGGTAGAGAAAACAAATGAAAGTATTTTAATTTTAAAAACTAAAAATTTAGTGATATTAAAACCAAATTCTTGCTGTCATTGTGAGGTCATGGAGCCCAAAATATATGCACAGTTCAGTTTTTCCCCAGAGTAATCATCTAAATTGCATTTAGGGATTCGAATAATGTGAAATTCACCTAGAGCTAATATTATGGTCTCTAATTTTTGTCTCTCCTGAAAGGATCTTTTGATTAAGGGCTTAAAACTTAATTTGTGCTAATTTCTGAATTTATAAAATAAACATTTTGTTAACAAAGTCTGAGTCAAAACTAAGGGACTCATATTTTCAAGAAAAAAGTATCAGATTATTAAAATCCTAGGAATTCCGTGTCATGGAGGACTGGAAATCTACTATTGACCTTACAAATGGATTTGAACTTAGAACTAAGAAGGGTCTGGACTGACGAATATTGTCTGACATACAGAATAACACAAGAAGCGTCAACCTTTGTAGAAATCTTAGTCTCACTCTAGACCCAGGTCCCAACTAGTATTCACTTACTTCATTATCACAAGTCTAATCCAGATGGGCTGTAATGATTATCTTTTTCCTTTTTGGACATTTTTGATTATTGTAAGACCTAAAAAAAGTATAAAGCCAGGGGGGAAGACAGGAGGAGAAGGAAGAGAAGAAAAAAATTAAGATATGTGATGGGAATGTACTAACTACTCACAATGAACATATCTACTTCAAACATGTACTAACAAAAAAAATTGAAGATCCACAGTCGCCTTTATTTTCATGATGATTTAAAAGCAAATGTAATAAGGAGATTTGGGATAACTGTGAAAATTCATGTACAATTTTTTATATTGTAAAGTAGCTTACAACCTCAAAAGAAGTAGATTGTGTTGAATTATTAGTTTGTCTTATATTTGTGTTTGATATTCTTTTTTCTTTATATGAGTATAATTTATATACCTGTACCATTTTTATACATTAGATTAAAAATTATGTGTACTTTTATGCACATAAGCATTTGGTCATTAAATATAATATAAAATAATATAAGAAACTAATGCTAAGTAAAGCTTATTAATTAGATAATATTTGTGACAACATGATATTTGATTACATAGCTGTCTGTCTTGATGACTGGGTGGAAAAACAGCTGGTAAAGTGTAGTTCTTTCTGTATCATAGATAGTGAATTTTGTTTTGCTACTGAGGAGTATTTTTTATTTTTTCAACAAGAAAAATGTTATAAGGTGATATTTTATTTGAAGTTGTAGTTTCATAAAAATGCAGTTGAGATAGTAAGCTTTTATCATAAAATTTTCAAGAAAAGTTTCCTGTTCTGGATTGATGAATATTGAAATTGAAAGAAAAGATTAGCTTTTGATACATATGGGGGTCTTTGCTTTGATTAACAGAAGTGCCATGGGTTAGATTTTTATCTTTTCATTCTATTTTGTGGACATAGAGTGCTTATTTGCTTTTGAATTTAAGTAAAAATGAAATAAAACCTTAACTCCAAAGTCATTTTCTTTCTCTTATAGCATACCATGTTGCTTATTTTACCAATGCAAGAAAAATTTTATTTGTAAATCTTTTCCAATCTGTGATACTGTTTTCTAAGTAGACATTTCAGTTGCTTATACCATTCTCTATGCAGAACTGAAATATTAGGAAATACAGCTATTTCTTGATACTCACCTGAGTCACATGTAAGAAATAAAAATATTTTAATCTATAAAACAGGCAAACATCATCTATCTGTTCAGCAGCCACATGCTAGCTATTGCAGATGTAACCATATTGAGGAAAACAATGCTAAAATGATTGATTAGTATCTTTACTGATATTTTTGTTGATTTCCTGCTATTTTTATATTATTCTCTGAGATTTTTTTTCTCTGTGTTACTCTGTTCTCAGTCTGGCAAAAGTTTGCAGAAAAAGTATCCAAGTGATTGGCCCCCAGCAGGTGCTGGATCAAACAGGCCTTGTTCTTTGGCCCTTGGGAAGTCTACATGGATCAGAGGAATCCAGGGACTGCCCTTGAGGTGACCTGTAGTAAAACTGCACAGGACATGCTCAGTTTCTTTCCATGGATAAACAAAGTGTAAATGAAATATTTTCATTAGCTTGAAAAAAGAAATTTATTTTACATACGTACTGCCTGTCTGTACAGTTGGTTGAAAATGGTATGAGGTAAATCTTGTCTACTAGATACTTACAGGACAATATTATTTAAATACCTAACTGCTTAAAGATTAATGTTTTACCTTTTGATCTTAGGCCTTGACTAAAAATGAGATAAAAAAGATAACCAAAAAGGAACTGTATAGTGCAAAGCTTTTGTTTTCAATAATATGCAGTTTGAGAAGCTCTTGTGAGCTTAAAATGCCTGACAAAAGTGACAGGTTAAGTCTGATTTTTTTCCATTGGTTTAATCAATGTCAACTGTTAAGTATGGCACTTGATGGGAAGTATACTGATATAATCCTCCTTGTTTATGTAAGGTCAAAAGATTTATTCAATTTAATCTTTGTGAAGATTACAATTTGGCAAACATTTATTGAACATCTGTTTGTAAATAGTATTGTTTTAGAAGCTGGGAATACAGTAGAACTAATATAACCACTGTCTTGACAAAGTCTTAATTTTCAATAAATTAATAAAGGTTAATAATAGTGGTACAAAAATAAAATGCTTAAAATTTTTTCTACTGAAAGGACTAAAGTCAGAATAATTTGGCCATTTGGGCAGTTATCCATCCTATTTTTTCTCACTGAGGTAGCAAGGAATGGGTAATATTTTTCCAACTTGATCAGTAGATATAATACTTCATATGACTTATATGGGCGGATTAAAGGAGATTTCAATTTTATATCACTATTTTACTTTTTAAACAAGGAAAACATGACAGTGTTTATTTTATTTAATAGCATAGCCTGTAAACATGTGGGTTAATACTTTGGTTAACTTCATTACTCTTCAATAGAAATACAACGATTTTATTTTCCAAACTATAAAAATATCTGTTAGGCTTAATTTCTTCAAATTAAAAGGAAGCATGAAACATGTTATGGAATTCTTATAGCAGAAATTAAAATTTAGGTTTCTTGGAATTATCTTTATCAAACCTTTAAATAAATGTTCATCTCTACTTTTCCCAGAAAAAAGCATAGAATTAAAGTTCTTCTATTTCTGATATAAAAGAAGATTGTGTTGATATTTAAATTTTTTTATAAATATATTGTTAGTAATTCTTATTTTTACAGTGTGTTAGTGAATTTTGACTATATATTAATTAAGCATAACATAATTTTTATGCTCACAAATTTACAAGAAAATAATTTGGACACTTTAAGCATAGCATTTCTTATGAGATATGGGGAAATTAAGATTAAAACCATGTGAGAACAGGGTGAGGATTAATACTTTGCAAGTGGCAGATTAAATTTGCCTGAAATTTCATGTATATGTAATACTTGGAAATACTTGCATATATATGCATGTCGTCTCATTGAAGTGAAGTGTGGCTCATCATTTAAGCATACCATTAAGTTTTCCATTTGCAATGCCTACATTTAGTGGAAAGTTCACACATTAAATTTGATGTGACCTGTGCATTCATGGGGATTAAATTAATTTAATTTAATATACTTATTCAAATGCCCATTTTTTTCAGGTCAGTTATCCTCTTAATGGTAATACTGTGTTTTTCATCTCAATGCCAGTTAAGCATCGCTACAACTTTCTGTAATTTTTCAGTTCTACTTTCTTGTCATCATAATTTAGGTATTTAAATCAAATGTTTTATTGGAATTCAGAATCTCAAGCGTTAAGTTAATATAGTTAATTTTTGAGAATTCTGGTTAATACATACTTCAGAGTTAAAACAAAATATTTTGAAGAATTTCATGAAAAGGAAGTTACATTACATGTTAGTATGCTTACTAAAAGCATTCACAGTGCTACAAGAAAAGAAACTGATAGTATGAACTGAATGTTTTATAATATAATGTTAACAGTGATCTCTGAGCAGAAAACAAGAATGTAGACATACTGAAATAGTGAAAAGCCGAATGATAATTTATATGTGCTTTTAAATATTTTTACTTTATTTTTTATTTTTTGGTGTAGCCTTTCAGTGAAACTTAGTTAATTCAGCCTAAATCAGAAGAAAGCCAGAATTATATACTCTTTAAAATTTCATGTCAATCAAAAAATTTAACACACTTATTACTACTAGAACAATGCTCATTAGGAGTTCTAAAAAACATGTTTGAATGAGTGGCTGAGAATTATTCGTGATTAGAAAATTAATTATAGAGGCATGTACATGTGATACTGTGGGGTGTATTAGCCAATGTATTCCTTCAAATTGTTTAACAATTTTTTTCAATAATCTCCGTTGTGTCCTTAGCTAAGAAAGCATTGATTTCAAAGATAATACAAACAAAATGACCACAAAATCAGAGACATCAGTACTCAATTTAGCAAGGACTTCCTGTCTAATAGTTAAGAATTTAGAACACTGAAAATAAAGTAGCTGATTTTTTCTATAAAGATCTACTTATATTTCTTTTTTTTTTTCATTTTCCCCTCAGGAGTAATTTCCCCCATTGTTTATGAACCACACTATCACTCCAACTGATATGCACCAAGCTGAGCAACACTACCCTCTCTTTAAAGCCATTGACTGTCTGGCTCATATCTTCCCAGTTGGGTAGCAGGGAGGTGGGAATAGCTGCATGCTTAAGAGCTCTTTCAGGATCTGCAGGAGGGGATTAAAAACCATATAAATGTTGGGACATATTCATTTGACCTTAGGGCAATGGGGTAAAGAATAAAAAAAATCAAATTGTATGCATAAATGAGAATCTCTGTTCTTTAAAAAGAAAAATCAATAAATAATTTAAAAATAAAACAATGCTGCCTTTACTAGAGCTGAGAGCTGCGTATAAAGAATTTTCTTACTAAGTACTTTGTGCACTTTCTCTATTGCTCCTCTCTTTTCCTGGAAGTGCATCAGGTATTAGAAATTCGAGGATTCTTTGTGGATTGAAGAGAAGTTTTTTAAAAAAATCGTTCATTACTCAGGTGAAGCAAGAAGAAAGAACTTGCTAGCAAATGAAATTTCAGGAAAAATGAAATATTTTTTGGCTCCATTTTCTACATTATGAACCACTGACCTGCAATTTCTACATTGGTTTTAGAGACTGTATGAACTTCTAGAAGGAATTTCTAAGAAGATAGAAATGGTTTTCATCGAAAACCATTTTTTTTCCTCTCATGTGTTTCCCTCTGTGGGTAAATGTCAGTAGCATGTTGGGTCAGCTAAGCAACAAAGCACTGATGATCACTTTTTTATTCATGACTTTTATCCTCAAAGTGCGGTTTGTGGACTGGCAGCATCAGCAACAGTAGCATCAACTTTCATTCAGAACCTGTTAGAAATGAAAATTCTTGTTCTCTACCCTGGACCCTTAGTGTGTGTGTGTGTGTGTGTGGCTATAAATCCTTAAATCATACTCCAGATAACTCTACTGCATGTTGAAGTTTAAGAACCACTGCTCCATATAATAGTCTTGGACCACAAAATATTGCTTCTCATGAAAATACTAAATGGATGTATCCAGTTTGCTAGTACACAGAACACTGTTTAGATGAAGTATTGATTCAGAGTGTATTAGAATTCCTCTAATTTCCAGAAAGTAAATGTCAATTTCCAAGTGATTTACAGGCAGGGGTTATCATATGAAATTTACATAATTATGTTAAAATATTCAGCTATCTAACATTTGGGTTAAAACATGCATCTTGATATCTGTCTACAATTATTATTTCAAAAGAAAAATAGCACCATAGAGTTTTTGACCTTAGCACTATCTTCCAGGTGTCTTGGTGAACTCGTTAGGATGTAGCTCATTTCAAGGTCTATGTAGTAGAAACAAAATGCACATTTACACAGTCAACGATTAACTGTATTCCCTCAAGAACACTGCAAGGCTTTTATGCTTGAGCATGTTCTGTGTTCTGCTACTTTGGCAGTGAGGTATTAATAAAAACCCCTTAATAGCAGTAGAATCATCCTTTTACCATATGGGTTATACAGTTTAGGACTGTGTCCTTTGGCAACATTTAAAAGCTCCAGTTTAAGAAGATGATAAATGAGGTCAACTTGAACTGGCCATAGACCACGTCATAGATTAAACATTTCCCTCCAGCTTGATTGGCACGTTATTCAGGAAACATGCTAGGAAAAAAACATGTGGTCACAGTGCTTAACTACTAAAAGGGTGCATAGAATTCAAGGATTACTGCCAACATGCCAAGCAAAATTTGATTTATAAACATAAAATAAGCGTTAGTTTTATACTCTATAGTCAATGGAAGTCTTTATTTATTATCTCTAAGAACGTTTGATTTGAAACTGTGTTTTATATATTGACTTTCCTGAAAAAGTCAAGAAATTACAGGAAGCTCACTCAAATAAATAGTATCTAATACTCATAGTTTTTGAGAATAGGAAGTACGAAGTCTAAGATAGACAAACAGAAAGAAGGAAAGAGGTAGGAGGTGAAGTGGATCAGGATGATAGGATGATTTTGGCTGGTAATAGACAAATCATTAACACGCAATACTCTTGCTCTAGTGATGTCAGTGGAGACTCACCTCACTAGAAAAGACAGTGGGGACTGTGTTGAACATGAAAGCAGTCCTTTTGGATGGAGTACGCTAATACACATCTATTCATTCAGAAGGCAACTTGCCAGTGACCAGTCAGTTAGTTGGTTGTTAAATAGAATAGTGGTTACTTTGTTTGTAGCTCAAAACTAAATCATAACTTTGAAAAGGTTTTCACTGGCAAAGAAAGCCACTGAAGTTAGCTCCGTGAGAAGGGAAAGTCTAATTCTCATTTTATGACAGCTAGTCTTTGTCACTATGCTCCACTCTCCAGCTGTAGGGGAGCTTTTCAGATGTGGCTAGGTAGAAAGCCCTGATGCTGATGTGATACCCTCTCCCTATGGAACTGTAGTTTAAATAGGACTGCCACTGAACAGGATAGGACAGTTTTCATTTTTTGCCAGTTATTAACTGTTGATTTTCACTTAAGCTAAAATTTCACCAGGAGGAACATATTTAAGTAGAGGCCTTTCATTACCTGAAAAGCAGTGTTTGCTTGTGTTAGAGCAACCAACCCAGAATTGTTCTGTTCATGTCTCTCTTTGAGCCAGAGAGCACTCTTATATATGATACAGTGATTTATTACTTGCATCCAAAGAGTTAAGTTAAACATAGACTAACCGCAATAGAAAACATTAATATAAATATTACTTGGAAGGCTTCACAAACTCCAAGCATGGGAATGGAAGTGGAATTCAGAAAGAATTTGAAAATCTCTCAAAGCTTTTCCTTTCAAAACTTTGCTCGGTTTCCTTTTTTCACACTTATTTTACTTTTAATTGTTTCCACTTAGCTTATGAATTCACATATCACAAAGCTAGAACCTAAATTAATATCTCTAAATTAATGTCTTCCAATTACATATTCTCAGGAGGTCAAGTCTGATAGGTGCAGGTTCGACAAGTATTGACAACTCATCCATTTGACTCTATCCAGGGTTGTAACTGTGACTGCCAAACTCTGAGGAAGCACACAGAAGAATGAAGTTCCCAGGTTGACTCATCAACACAGATCCACTACAATGGACAGAAACAAAATAGCAACTTGGCATTGGCAAAACAAAAGTAAAAATTGAAAAACCAAATGAATAATCCTATCCCCAAATATATCATGATTATTAACTAGTAAAAGAACAATAAGTATGACATTTCCAATGATTACAATGTCTAAATAAAGAATTGACTATTTAAATATGAGTACTTTTTTACTTATAGTAATTTATCTGTTAATGTATTTTAAAATACACAATTGTTTCTAACAGTGATACATATAACGGTAAATTAATTTAGAAATGGAATCCAAGCTCAGATAAAATATGAAAGATATCTCTATTGATCATTACTGTGACTTGTTTCTAAGTTAGATATATTTACATGTCAACACATGTAAAGTGTGTCAGTTATTAGAAATTGTCTAAAATAATTTTAATTTATTATATTATAGTACTTTGTATAGTTTTACTCAAAATTTTTACAAATATTTTTCTTCTAAAAGGTCAGATTTCATAGACAGGAACATCTAGAAATAAAGACAAACCATATGCAAATTTAAAAATGAAAAAAAATTTTGAATATACCTCATAGTTGTCCTGAAATAAAAATACCTTGGAAACATTTAGAAACTAATACAATTGCAATGGTGAAAA
>RJWT010024033.1:0-16587 GCA_004365215.1 Cuniculus paca | reverse complement strand
GACAGAGTCTGGGTCCGAGGCTGGTTCCCCATCTTATTTGAGCTCTCTCGCATCATTAACAGATGCAAGTTAGATGTGCGGACAAGGTAACTAGGTCTCCAGTATGGTGGCCTCTTAACATCACTAAAATGACCCTTGGCTCTTACTCCCTGATTCCATTCCCTCCCCAACCCATTCTCTCTTCGGTGCCTGACTTGTTTCTTCCAGGGGACTCACGGTCATGTTTGAGATCATGAAGAGCTACGGCCACACCTTTGAAAAGCACTGGTGGCAGGACCTGTTCAGAATCGTGTTTCGGATTTTTGATAATATGAAGCTTCCTGAACAACAGTCAGAGGTACGTGATAATTATAGCACTGCCTCAACATAGACATGAAAATGCCAAAGGCTGTCTGGCCTCTATGGGATTGCGTTCAGAGGTCTGAATTGCAAGCTGTTGAAGGTGTTTTTAAAATGCAAACACTCTTCTTGGCCCTCCTGCGCTAGTGTCAGCCAGTTCAGGCACTTCACGTCTGCCAAAGAGGGAAGAGAAGTAAGTCATGTAATCTGCCCACTTGGTCCTTTGACTACTTGCCAGCTCAGCAAGCTCCTGGCTGGTGATGTTAGCTGTTGCTGCTGTAGATGTCTGCACTATCAGAAGGGAGTGGGAAGACTCTGGTCTCTCACAGGCTGGACTAAAGTTAGAGCTAGAGATGCTGCTGCACATAGATTTTTTGAGGGGGGAGAGTGTTTAATCCTTGAAAGGGTTTTCGTTATCTGTCCCCTAGAGGTAAAAGGTAAGGAGAGAATATTCAATTTTAAGATTTTTAGCTTGAAGAGTAACTTTTTTAACTGTGCTTTTAGAAACACCCCAATATGTACAGAAAAATGTATCCAAAGACTAGAGTTAATATTTTCATGAATTTCCAACTTCTACATGGTTGAAATTATAGTACGGAGTTTTCTAATCTTAGAATAGTTTCTCACTGGACATGGTGATGCACACCTGTAATCATAGCACATTGGTTGGGAGGCTGAGGCAAGAGGATCACAAGTTTGTGCCCAGCCTGGGCAACTTAGTGAGACACTGTCTCAAAAAATGGACTAGCAGTATAGCCCAGTGCAGAGTTCTTGGAGTCAGTGTCCAGGGTGGCAAAAAATGAACTTTTTTCCTTATAAACGAATATATATTCATTATGAAAAAATCAGAAAACAGACAGAAGCAAAGGAAAACTTCAAACACCCACAGTCCAGTCTTTCACGGGAAACCACTATTAACTCCTGTGGGGGATGGGGGTGACAGGTTTTCCTTTCCTTTCCTTTCCTGTGGGGGGTGGGGGTGACAGGTTTTCCTCCCCTCCCCTCCCCTCCCCTCCTCTCCCCTCCCCTTTTTTGCAGTACCAGGAATCAAACACAACCTTGTGCTTGCCAGGCAGGCATTTATACCACTGAGCTAAATCCCCGGCTAGAAAACTTTTCTTCTGCAGTTTTTAATGACTGCAAACATTCCTGATTGTGGATGTTCTAGAATCTACAGACATTTACGTGGTTTCAGGTTTTCGTTCTTGAGATAGCTCTGAAGTGAACATTTTTGTTTTTTGGAGCTATACTTTTTCTTGTGTTGTTCACTTCTTTTTGTCATAGAACAGATAGCCCTGACTGTCGAGTTGGGCTTGCCTATTCCTAAACCTTTTTATACAGGTTTCTAAGTTGCCTTGCAGATAAATCCAGTTCGTTGTGCTTCTGTCAGCAAAGCTTAAGAATTTTTGTTTCTCCATACCGACTCCAGCTCTTTGTATATTTTAATTTGTTCAATCACCTTTGACTTGACAGGCCAAAAACATCATGATAAAGAGTTTTCTTGGTTGCTAGTAAAGTTGCAGACTCTTCCTCATTGATCATTTGTGTTGCTTCTCTGAATGAATTGTGTGTCATATTCTTGCCTATTAGGTTATTCACCTTTTTCTATTGATTATTTTATCTTATTTTATTTATTTTTTTGCAGCACTGGGGATTGAACTTGTGACCTTGGGCTTGCCAGGCAGGTGCTTAGGCCACTGAGCTAGATCCCCGGCCCTTGTGTTTTTGAGACAGGGTCTCACTATGCCATTCAGGCTGGCCTTGAGCTCAATTTATAGCTCAGGCTGGTCTTGAACTCCCAGCAATCCTCCTGCCTCAGCCTCCAAGTGCTGGGATTACAGGCATGAGCCACCACCTGGCTCTATTAATTTATTTTTAAATGTATGAATACATACATACATAAGTAACAGTTTATTCTTCCTTGTTGTTTTTACTTCTTTTTAAGTTTGGAAATATTTTAGCTTCTAAGTAACCAAATCTACCAGTTTTTTCCTTTCTAGCTTACACATCTGGACTCATGCTTAGTAACCCTTCTCATTTCCATGACTTCATAAATAACTATGTATTTTTCTGGTAACTTCTTGGCATTATTTTTAATATTTAAATTTTTGAAGTGACTGTTTAGCGTAATTCCATATTAATTTTGAATGACTAATATTTTATCACACATGGATATACTTCATTTAATGCCCACACTGTTGGCCGTTACATTGTATCTGTGTTTTCACTGTACAAATGTGATTGTGTTAAACACGTTCCTCATAAACTGCCCACAAGTTTTTGTATCCTTAGAATAGATTTCTGGTAGTAGTGTTAACTGCCTCAGTGGATGTAGACTATTGATACTTAGTGCCAAATTGTGTTTCTCTTGGCAGGCAGTTTTGCCAATTATGTACAGAGAAAATGGTTTTTAAGAATTAATTGTTTTGTTTTTCCAGAAGTCTGAGTGGATGACAACAACCTGCAATCATGCACTTTATGCCATTTGTGATGTGTTTACCCAGTTTTATGAAGCTTTGAATGAAGTGCTGCTTTCTGACGTATTTGCACAGTTGCAGTGGTGTGTTAAGCAAGGTATTCTTTAGGTCTTCAAGTATCATTTTTCTTACATAGTCTTAACAAGAGTTTAATTTTTTCTATAAAACCATGGATGTAAAACTAAAGAGTACATTATGCAGTGTAATTAGTGAAAATGTGTATTTTTAAATTTAATACGAGCCGGGCATGGTGGCTCATGCCTGTAATCCCAGCACTCGGGAGGCTGAGACAGGCAGATCGTTGTGAGTTTGAGACCAGCCTGGGCTACAAAGTGAGCTCAAGGCCAGCCTGAACAGCATAGTGAGACCCTGTCTCAAAAACAGGTCTAGGGATCTAGCTCAGTGGTGTAAGTGCCTGCCCGGCAAGCGCAAAGTTGTGAGTTCAATCCCCGGTTCCACAAAAAAAATAAAGATAAAAAATAAAAAATAAATTTAATACGAAAAACCAAAAAAACAAAATTAAAAAAGCCCAGTGTGGTAGCTCACACCTTTAACCATAGCACTTGGGAGGCTGAGGTAGGAGGATTGCCATGAGTTTAAGAGCAGCTTGGACTACACAGCAAACCCTTATCTCAAACAACAACAGCAAAAAAGCTGGGTGTAGTGACACACACCTGTAATTCCAGCACTCAGGAGGCCGAGGCAGGAGGATTGTTGCAGGTTCAAGACCGGCCTGGGCTACAAAGTCAACTCAAGGCCAGCCTGAACTGCATAGTGAGACCCAGTCTCAAAAAGACAAAAAAAAAAAAAAAAAAGACAATAAATAAATAGTAACATAAAAACACCACTTTTCAGTGTTTTTTTTTGTTTTGTTTTGTTTTTTTTGCAGCACCAGGGATTGAACTCATGACCTCGTGCTTGCCAGGCAGGTGCTTAGGTCAGTGAGCCAAATCCCCAGCCCACCACTTTTCAGTTTATAAAGTACTTTTAAAACAATGTGTTTGTATATTAAAAGATGTGTCCTTGTGCATTGCACTATCTACTTTTGTATGTTTGAAATTTTGTATAGTAAAATTTTTTAAAGTGTACATTTGGAGTCAAGCAATGGGCACTTTTTTTGCAAGAGTAGTTCTGTGTTTATTTTGGGTGAGGGCTAGGTAACTAGTGGAGCAGATCTGGATTCTATAGACTTTTGACTTAGAGCTAGGCTGAATTCAGTTTGTTTTTTTTTTTTAAAGTGACTCAGATTTAAAATAAGCGATGTCGCCAGGCGTGGTGGCTCACACCTGTAATCCCAGCACTCAGGAGGCTGAGATTGTGAGTTCAAGACCAGCCTAGGCTACAAAGTGAGCTCAAGGCCAGCCTGAACGGCATAATGAGACCCTGTCTCAAAAACACAAGGGCTGGGGATCTAGCTCAGTGGCCTAAATGCCTGCCTGGCAAGCGCAAGGTCGAGTTCAATCCCTGGTGCCACAAAAAAATAAATAAATAAAATAAGTGATGTAACAGCTAATGCTAAATGGCAAAAATTGGCAATGTAGTATATGAGTAAATGTTTAGCAACCCTGGTCTAACATTTTCTATCTTTTTACTCTTTCTCATATATGAGCCAGTTAATTAAAGTGACAAAATATTGACCTTCTTGTATCCTTAGCAATAAAGCTATGATAAATCATTTTACCTTTTAATAACATACTTAATCCATAAAACTCTTATTGCTGTCTGTAGCCTTCCTTCCTTAATTAAAAACCTATAAAATTCTTCAGCTGCAGTCTCCACCCTGCAATAAAAAGCATCTGGGCCCTGGTTGGTATCCAAACAGCAGTTCAGGTTTAATGACAAATACTCTTGTATTAATTTACAGATAATGAACAGTTGGCTCGATCAGGTACAAATTGCTTAGAAAACTTAGTAATATCCAATGGAGAGAAATTCAGTCCCGATGTCTGGGGTGAAACGTGCAACTGTATGTTGGATATTTTCAAAACCACCATCCCACATGTGTAAGTGTTGATGCTGTGGTTATCGCTTATCTCATGAGCTGAGTAGATGTCTTAAAGCGCCTAGCTGCTTTTCATGTTAATCGTTTTCCTCTTCTATTCCCTTAAGTTTGCTGACATGGAGACCTGTGGGAATGGAGGAAGATTCATCAGAAAAACATTTGGTAGGGATTTTGTTTGAGCTTTTTTTTGGGGGGGGGGGGAGTAATTATTCTAATAAAGGATCAGTAATTCCTATACAGCTTTACTTTTTTGATGGGAAGACAGTAAAAAATGTAAGATCTAAGAAAGTCTCTTCAGCCATGGCTTAGTTACTTTTTTTTGTTGCTGAGACAATCACCTGACACCCAAAGTGAAGCAAGGAAAGGTTTATTTAGCTTACACTTTCTGGAGATTTCAGTCCATAATCAGCTGGCTCCAAGGCAGGGTGGCATGGCACTGGGGCAACACTTCAAGGCAGCAGCCAGAGCAAAAGGGGGCAGCTGTTCATGGCAGCTGCAAGCGGCAAGAGCAAACCGCGCCAAAGAGGAAAAAACGCCCCCATTCCGACCTTACATTGTCGGTCGGCTCCACCCCTGGGCGGGTGCAGAACTGACACCGCCAATCCCAGCGCTAGACAACTTGTCAACTACAAATGCTAGATTCAGCCGCTTCCGTGACTACAAGAGGCTTGGGAGGGCCATCTATATACAAACTGTTAACAAGCCAATAAAAAGCAGTTTGCATTTCTAGCTTTTTCTTTGTGTGTCTGTGCATACCTGATAGACCCCACACGATTGAAATAAAGGACCACTTGGCACGTAACATATTAACATTGTGAATATTTTTTCTGTATTCTTAATATTGTTTGTAAAAAGCCTTTTCAATGGCTACACAATTATTATAATTTCTTTTACTCTCCCCAGGGTAGACTCTTAGGCCAGTTCTAATATTGTACTGTTATAAATAGCACCTCACTGCCAGCTGTCCTTTCTGTTGCCCACCTAGGTTAACAGTGCTCTCCACACCACCAGAAATGGCTCTTATTTTTTGTGTGAGAACCACATAATGAAGCCCTAAATTCAAACCCCACTTTAGAAGACTTTGTTTTCCTGGGCAGCAGGGAAGGGAGGTGGGAGCAGGGGCTGAATTATGAACTTGTATTCCCAAATAACTCTAAGACTGGTAGATTTTAAAAGACATTTGGGATACAGCAACTTATAACTAAAGCACATTATTTAAACATTTTCTGTTTTTTAATTCTGGCTGTCGATTAAAAAGAAAAAACACTAAGATACTATACTCCTTTTTTTTTTTTTTTTTTAACTGGCAGTTGAACTCAGGATACTATACCCTGGGCAACATCCCCAGCCCTTTTTAATTTTTATTTTTAAATGAAGTCTCACTAAGTTGCCAAACTGAACTCAAATTTTTCCATCCTTCTGCCTCAGCCTCCTGAGTAGCTAGAATTACAGGTATGCGACACCAGGCCTAGCACTTCTGATTTGCTTTTGAATTTAATCCTGTAAAAAATTTGTTACGTGCCAGGCATGGTTGCACATGCCTGTAATCCCAGTTCTCGGGAGGCTGAAGCAGGCGGATCATTGTGAGTTCGAGACCAGCCTGGGCTACAAAGTGGGCTCAAGCCCAGCCTGAACTGCATAGCGAGACCCTGTCTCAAAAAAGGGAAAAAAAAAATTGTTACACCCATGGTTACACTATAATGTATAGAGAAATGTCCTGAGTTTTTATAGGAGAATGAAATTCTAATGAGGGAAAGGCATAATTGAAATCATCTCCTCACATACACCATGTGCATAGCCTTTGAGAAGTCCATTTGACTTAGCTGAACAAGGCACTGAAGTTCAAGCTGAGCCGGCGTTGGGAAGAGTCACATCTGCCCAGGTGCCCAGTGATGGAGGAAGAGAAGTGAGCTTTGCGTTTTTCTCTGGTTTACACTTAGGATGTGGACCTGGACCGCCAGTCTCTAAGCAGCATAGATAAAAATGCCTCAGAGAGGGGCCAGAGCCAGCTCTCTAACCCGACGGACGACAGCTGGAAGGGTAGACCGTATGCAAGTAAGGCTACTTTTATTTTCAATTTGTTTTTATTTGTTATTTATTTCAGATAGGTCACACATTTTCATGATGCAGCTGTTTGGAAGGCACCAAAGGGCGCCTCCTTTCTCCACTGTGCCTTTCCTTTCCTGTGTCAGTAGTGTTGCTGGTTTCTTGTGCGCCTTCCTGGAGTCATCCCCGTGCCAGCAAATACACATGTGTACAATTTCACTTATGGTATCAACTTTCTGCCATTGCAACAGTACTGCTTTGTATAATAACACATATCATTGGTTAGTTTATTTAGGAAATTCTTAGAAATCAAATGTTAGGGTCAATGAGTAGGAGTATTTGCCTTTTGACAGATATTCCCAGATTCCTATCCATTAGATTGTGCTTGTTTACATGACCTTTGGCAACACCTAGATGAAATGCGGTGTCTCTGAAGTAATTTTAATTTGCAAATTTTTGTTTGTTTGTTTGTTTGTTTGTTTTGAGACAGGGTCTCACTGTGTAGTTCAGGCTGACCTTGAACTCACTATGTAGCCACCAGCTGGCCTCAAACTCATGGCCATCTTCCTGCCTCAGCCCCCTGGGTACTGGGATTATAGGCATGTGCTGCCACACCTAGCTGATTTGCAGGTCTCTAATTATGATCTAAATTTCGTTTAAGAATGCTTTTATTGGGCAGGAGATTTAGCTCAGTGGCCTAAGCACGTGCCTGG
Source organism: Cuniculus paca (assembly GCA_004365215.1). Classification (NCBI taxonomy): domain Eukaryota; kingdom Metazoa; phylum Chordata; class Mammalia; order Rodentia; family Cuniculidae; genus Cuniculus; species Cuniculus paca. The sequence goes on along the minus strand of RJWT010024033.1, from coordinate 9,010 downwards.
CAAGCATAAGGTCATGAGTTCAATCCCTGGTGCCACACACACACACACAAAAAGAATGCTTTTATTTTCTGTGAACTCTTGCTAATTTTTGCTCATTCGTAGTGATTATTGATCCTTTTCTTATTGGTTTAGAGGAACCCCTTATATATTAGAAATTCTTTTCTTTAGATATAAGTAAATTTCAAATGACTGATTGATTGATTGATTGACTGATTGATTGATTGATTGATTGATTTTTTGAGGCAGGGACTCACTATGTAGTTCAGGCAGCTGGCCTTGCACTCACTGTGGAGCCCAGGCTGGCTTTGAACTCATGGTGATCATCCTGCCTCAGCCTCTGAGTGCTAGGAGTACAGGTGTGTAGCACCATGCCAGGCTCAAATTACTTTTAACAGTTTGCCAGTTTGTCTGAATACTGCTTGTGGTGTGTTTCACTTTTTTTTTTTTTGGTAACAGGGATTGATCTCGTGACCTCACACTTGCCAGGCAGGTGCTTGTGCTGCTGAGCTAAATCCCTGGCCTTTTTTTTTTTTTTCTTGAGGTTCTTGGGATTGAACCCAAAGGTTCAATGTGAGGCAAGCATTCTACCACTGAGCTATACCCTCAGTCCTACTGTCTCTCATTTAAAAAAAAAAATAGGCTTCATGGTTTTAATGTGCCAGGCACTGTAGTGTATTTCATGTGTAGGATCTCATTTAATCCTGATGGTAGTCTTTAAGAGATTTCAGTTTTGCATTTGAGCAAACGGCATAGACATGCTACAATGTGCCAGTATGTAATAGAGCTGGGATCCAGGCACGCTTTTGACAGAGGGAGGAGTCAGAACTTTCAGAGTGTTACTCTGCTCTTTTTAAAGTTGCATACCCCAGTTGTTTGCACAACAGTCCCACATCATCCTCAACAACCAAACTGTGGTTGTTAACAGTGGCTGAAGCAGCACAATGGAAAAAGCAGTAGGTGGTCAGCTGTTATGTTTTGAAGGAATAGTATAGGCACCTTTGAAAACCATTTAAAAGGCACCACGTGGGGACTGCTGCACAGCCAGTTCTCTTCAGTGGCAGGTGGTAGGATCATCTCTGCGTCCTCTTCAGCTCCAGATAAAGTGCTTAGTTAGGTGGTCTCCTGCAGTAGAGCCGCGCTCAGGGAGCAAGATGTCTCCATTCTAACAGTGCCTGGACTCAAGCCCATCCCTCTGCTGCAGGAGGCAGGGAATTTTGTTCCTTTCACTGTCTCAGCTCAGTCTCCCTTCTGGGCTTGACTCAGGCAGGCAAAACTTTGCACCATTAATATGTCATTTTCTTTTTTTTTAACATGTACAACTCCACTGTATTTTTTCAAAAGTTAAAGCTCCCTTCTCTCTTTTTTTTTTTCATGTGCACTGGGGATTGAAACCAGGACCTTGTGCGTGTTAGATAAGCACTATACCACCAAGCTATACCTCCAGCCCCTCAAAAGCTAAAACATTTTGCATGAATTGTTATATGTTTATATAATTTCACTACCTGCAAAAACTTAATTTGACCTTCGTATGGCCGACTGACAACTAAACCTTGTGAGGTGCTTGCCATGGCCCATACTTTTGCCCCTAGTTATTGAGAATACAAAGATAGATGGAGTCTGAATCTGGTCAGCAGACAGAAGCTGCACTGCTGATCTGAACAGGGCAGATTCAGTATAAAGAATTGGTAGTGGGACATGGTGGTACATACCTGTAATCCAGCTACGGAGGAGGCTGAGGCAGAAGGATTGCCTTGGATTCAAGGCCAGCCTGAACTACATAATGAGACCTTGTCTCAAAAAACAAAACAAAAAAAGTACAGAGTGCAGAAAGCAGTTCCTAATTCTGGATTAAACAAAAAGTGGTTGATCAGTGATCAAAAAATGAAGAATTTAAAAGAGTTATTCCCACATCCATGCAAACAGAGATCCTAGCCTCCTCAGGAAGGAACTGAGCTCCTCTGTGGTCAGGGTAGTCCAGAACTGGTCCAGAAGAGAGGCCCATGGAGCAACAGAGAAACTTGCTGGACGACGACACAACACCTGCAGAGCTAATTCTCTGTAGGCCAGTTCCTTTGGGCCTTTGCTCTGGTACCAAATCTTTAGAAATACATTTAAATTTGCAGCTCAACCCTGACACCTCCTGTTTTTGTCTTACATCATCATCATTTGACATACTGTGCCTTACTCTTTAAATCTTTCCTACTGTTGGCCAACTCACAGGGGCACGGGTGTGTTGTTCAGTCTATTCACTGCTATGCTATCACATCAAAGGGCACGCCCGGCACATGGTAGGAGCTCATATTCAGTATTGGCTGAATCATTATTAGGGTTAATCTTTATCATCTAATATAGATCAGAAACTGTTTGCCAGCCTCCTCATCAAGTGTGTGGTCCAGCTGGAATTGATTCAAACCATTGACAACATTGTGTTCTACCCTGCGACAAGCAAAAAGGAGGATGCAGAACACATGGTTGCTGCACAGGTAACGACTGCTGGCCTGGGGATGGGGGGAAGGGAGACCATCCTTGTCCATGGGGATATGGCCAGGAGGCTCCATCGGGCTGCCTAGAGCCCATCATGCTCCTCTCTCCCGACCCCGCATTCAGGATATCACACTTGAAATTGGCCACAATGGAACCTTTTATTTTATTTTATTTTATTTTATTTTATTTTATTTTATTTTTTGGTACCGGGGATTGAACTCATGACCTCATGCTTGACAGGCAGGCACTTATGCCACTGAGCTAAATCCCTGGCATGGAACCTTTTATTTCCCAGAAGCTGGTTTAGCAGCATCCCACCGCCTAAGTGCTCAGATGTTACCTACCCCCTACCTAGGCACTAGAGAGAAGATGTTATCACAGGGATTCGTTTTTTATGTGCAACAGTCTGTGTACAGGGGATTCTTTTTTTTTTTTTTCCTTCCAGTGGTTTTTTTGAGACAGGGTCTTTATATGCAGTTCAGGCTGGCCTTGAGCTCACTTTGTAGCCCAGGCTCGAACCTACAACGATCCTCCTGCCTCAGCCTCCCGAGTGCTGGGATTATAGGAGTGCGCCACCACACCCGGCTTGTACAGGGGGTTCTTAAAACATACAAGATTGAGCATCTGGAAGTTGGGCAGTAACCTTACAGTGTAGGTTGAAAGTTTAACTGCCTCTGGGCTGAGACACCCTGTACGTGAAGGTGGTAGTCTGGGTGGGGATTGCAGTCAGCTACCTCCCAGATCCAGCACTGCTTTGCCATCCAGGGGGCAATTACTGCTGAACAGCCACATCTGCACACGCAAGTGTGTCCTTTTTTTTTTTTTATTTTTAAGTGTGTACTGTAACTTCAGTGTATTTACGAAGTACAAGCATTGCTACTGTCTGATTGGAGAGTAATTCTGAATACTGTATAAAGGAAATTCTGTGATCAACAGCAGTGACTCCCCCATACCCTCTTCTAGCCCCTGAAAGCCACTAATCTACTTCCTGTCTCTGTGGATTTACCTGTTCTGTACATTTCATTTAAACAGAATTGGGCAATGTATGAACTTTAGTGTCTGCCTTCTTTAAATTTGCATAATGTTTTCTGGATTCATTCCTGTACCATGTATCAGAACTTCATTCTTTTCATGTCTGACTGAGTAACACTCCACTGTGTAAAATATCATTGTATTTATCTACTCATAAGCTGGGTTTTTCCTCTTTTTGACTGTTAGAAATAATACTGTTAGTGAATTTTTGTGTACAAATTTTCTTGTGGACACTTGTATATATCCTCAGGGTGGACTTGCTTGGTCATGTGATAACTGTTTGCCTTTTTGAGAAATTGCCAGAGTTTGGAAGACTTCACTTTCCAAAGTGGCTGCACTGTTTTTGCGTTGCCATCAATAGTGCGCAGAAGCCCTAGTTTCTCCACGTCCTCACTGGTGGTGGTTGGTTTTTTACTGTAATTCCTACTGTGCCATGCCAGTGGATATGGAACGGGTATCTCACTGTGGCTTTGATTGGTATTTCCTGATGACTAATGATCTACAGCATCTTTTGTGTTTCCTGGTCACTTCTTTTTTTTTTTTTGGTACCAATCAAACTCATGACCTCACACTTGCCAGGCAGGCGCTTAAGCTGCTGAGCTAAATCCCCGGCCCTACTCGTCATTTCTTTTGTGCTTCTTTTTGTTATAACAGGGATTAAATTCAGGTCCTTCATGCTGAGCTACATTCCCATCCCCCCCCTTTTTTTTCAATTTTATTTTAGAGAAAATAAAACCAATCAAAACAAGACTGTGTAAGTGACACAGGATTTCAAAACAAGGTAATAGAAAATCAACAGTGGTTATCATAATGCTGCTTGTTTTCCTCAAAATAGCTGCCCACACCTTCAGACATAGTAAAAATCAAACAAAAGAGAAACAGAATAGAACCAATAAAAACAAAATAATGAATGCAATACAGGACTTCAAAACAAGATAATAGTAAATCCAAAATGGCTATCATAATATATCTTGTTATCTTTGAAATAGCTGCCCATGCCATTAGATATAACAAAATCAAACAAGATAAAACAGTATATAACCCCCAATCAAACAAAACAATGAGAATGATACAGGATTTCAAAACAAGATAATAGGGAATAACAATAGCCACTACCTTCAGAAGGAGGTCCCCCCATATATACTACATTGCATATTGTTATCCTCTGAATAGATGATCAGACTACCAGCTTTAGGCCTGCAAAGTCAGTGAAACACTAAACACTACAAGCATTAAGTTGTATTTTACCTCAGTAGCTACCATCACAGCCCGTGTTTCTCCGGATCAGCCAGTCAGTTACATGGGGGAACAAGTGCCAAGCTCGTCTCGTCTCCCTGCCTATACACTGGAAGTGGCTGGCATCTGGCTCTCCCTTAGTCAGTCCGTGCATGGTGCTGACTCAACTCACAGGAGGCCTTAGCTTCTTGTTGACTTCTTTTTCTCCTCCCCCGCAGTTTGTGGATGGTGCCAACTCACAGGTGAGGGCTGGTGTTTGACTCTTCCCTAGTCAGCCTGCACGTGGCCTATTCCCAGACCTTTTTATTTTGAGATAAGGTCTTGCTGAATCATTCAGTTGTCCAGATGGGGCTCACACTTGGAATCCTTGTTGGGTGTGGTAGTGCATGCCTATAATCCCAGCTCTTGGGAGGTTGAGGCAGGAGGATCGATGCAAGTTTGAGGCCAGCCTAGACTACATAGTGAGACCCTGTCTCAGAAAACCAAAGCAAAAATCGAAATACTTGCAATCCTCCTGCCTCAGCTTGCTAGAGTACTGAATTACAAGAATGCAGGAATATACACTATGTCAGGCTGGTCATTTCTATACCTTTGAAAATGTCCACTCCAATCCTTTGCCCATTTTAAGCTGCCATTCATCTCTTTACTCTTGAATTATGAGTTTTTTATATGTAGTACATATCATCAGATACATGATTTGGAACTTTTCTCCCAGTGTTTTCAGTTTCTTTTTTTTTTTTTTTTTTTTGCGGCACCAGGGGTTGAACTCATGACCTTGCGCTTGCTGGGCAGGCGCTTAGACCGCTGAGCTAGATCCCCAGCCCTGTTTTCAATTTCTTTATGTTCTTTGAAACACAAAAAATTTTTCATTGAAAAAAAATTTTTTTTATTGCTGTTTTTCTTTATTCCCTTGTGTTTTTGGTGTCAAATCTAAGAAAGCATTATTTAATTCAAAGTCATAAAGATTTAGGCTTATGTTACAAGAGTGTTATAATTTTGGGTCCCTTGTGTCTTTCAGTGCATTTTTGTTGATGATGAGAGGTGGGGATCCATCATCTTTCTTTTACACATGATACCCTTTTGTCCCAAACCTTTTGCTCCAAAGTCTGTTCTTTCCCTGGGGAGTTTTCTTGGCACTTTTATTGGAAATCACTGGGCCATAAATATGAGGTGTTACTTCTGGACTCTCCCATTTTATCACACTGATACATGTTTGGCTTTATGCTCAGAGCACTATTCTGATTATTATAGTTTATAGTTAAGTTTTGGGAATCAGATGTGAGCCCTCCAACCTTGGGCCTCTTTTTCAAGATTGCTTTGGCAGTGCTGTATCACTTCCATTTCCAGATGAACATTAGAGCAGATTGTCAGTGTCTGCAGTGAAATCAGCCAGGTTTTGATACGGATTGCATTGAACTTACAGGTCAGTTTGGGAACCAGTATGGTCTTATCATCAGTGATCTCTGGCTTATAAGGAGGCTAGGGCTAGTCTTAGAAATCTCCAGAAATATAAAATTCCTAAGCATGTCTCAGATTTTAGGCAACGTGTTCAATAAAATTTTCAATCATTTCACCCATGTTTTTAAGTGTTTAGAAGGAGAAGTCCCCTAATTGAAGCCCAAGATGTCACTTGGGCTCTGCTTACCAATTTCATGCTTTCAGTTATTATTACTCATGCCTTCTGTCATATTTACTTCATGTTCTTGCTTTTCAATTTCTTTTTAAAATAAAAAGAGAAACCGGATGTGGTGGTGCACACCTGTAATTCCAGCACTTGGGAGGCGGCGGCAGAGGCAGGAGGATCACTTCAAATTTGAAGCCAGTCTGGGCTATGTAGTGAGTTCAAGGCCCGCCTGGCCTACATAGTGAGACCCTGCCTCAATTAATTAATTAATTAATTACAAAGAATTCAGTTCTGTTGTGAAATATTTGGAGACACACATTGGGTACACAATGAAAACAGCAGTAACAAAACTGAAATTTTGGCCAGCCTAAGCCACTGTCACACAGCACCTCAAGATGTGTCTTCACTAGCTGTGCAAAGGCTATGTAGAAATGGGTCAGAGTTTTGGAGTGTGTTTTACAGAGAGAACAACCTTTGGAGAGTCAAGATTGCCTGTGTCTATATTCTCTATTCCCAAAACTACTCCGTAACCTTCTCTTAGCATTCCTATCTATTCTCTGTCCTGCAGCAAGACACACTGGATGCAGATATCCACATTGAGACAGAGGACCAGGGCATGTATAAGTACATGTCTTCCCAGCACCTCTTTAAGCTGCTGGACTGCTTGCAGGAATCTCATTCATTCTCAAAGGCCTTCAACTCCAATTATGAGCAGCGGACTGTCCTGTGGCGGGCAGGTAAGGCCACAGAGCAGTGTGGCTCACTGGCCACACTGGTTACCATCCTAAACATTAAAGGCTTTAGGAAATTCCTGATATTTCAAACATAGTTGAGATAGCTTCCTAGGTATTTTTATGCTTATCACTGGATTTCATCCCAATGCCAGGATGCTTCATAGATAACATCTCAATGCTTCATATATAACAGTCTCAGAAAGTATTTGATGAAAAGACAAAATGAAAATGAAGAACTAAATTGATCTTGCAAGTCATGAAATTTGACATTAAATGTTAAATATGAGGATACAAGCCAGCTGTGTTGGCAGACACCTATAATCCCAGCACTTGGGAGGCAAAGGTAGTTGGATCTTCAAGAGTTCAAGGCCAGCCTGAAATACATAGCGAGACCCTGTCCGAAAAGAACAAAACAAAACAACAACAAAATGGTGATACAAAAAGTGATGCAAATGTGATACTCTTAAGAAACAGCAGCATTCATACATTTTATATAACTTGTATTATAATTATTTTCATCTTCTCCCCAAATACCTGTTTTAATCTCTAATGAAAGACCATCATTTTTCTCTGTGATTTTAAAATACCCCGATGTTTTATGTCTTTGTCTGTAACAAAGTTTTGCTTATGAGAGCAGTTTGTACATTATCTCACTGATGAGAACTGTTTTGTTTTAAAAACTGTATTTTTGTGTATAGTTTTTGGGAAAATAAACTTTACGACTTAGAAAAATGCTAGAATTCTTGGGAGCTGTTACATTTGAGAAGATGCAGCTAGTGGCTTTTCTGGTCAACAGGCAGGTCTGGCTGGCAGTCAGGACATCAGTACAGAGAATGACATCCAGAATCGAGACTGCCTCCGTGTAGGATCACAGTTGAGCTTGTTAAAGCTGTGAGACAGTTCAGTGCTTCCTGAACTAGGTGACTAATTACCTCACTGTTTCTCAGCATCCTCCTGACCATGTGCACTACTTAATGACTTTCTGATCTCCAGGTTTTAAGGGCAAATCTAAACCTAATCTTCTCAAACAAGAAACCAGCAGCTTGGCCTGTTGTTTGAGGATCCTGTTTCGAATGTATGTTGATGAGAATCGCAGGGATTCGTGGGAAGAAATACAGCAACGGCTTTTAACGTAAGATCGGCTTCCCGAATTTCCTAGCTGTCATATACAAAACATATCACAACAGTACTGTGAGTTGAAGAGTAGGAAAAAATTGCCTCCACATTGACACCTCCACAGTGTCTTCCTTCTGAGTGGTGCCTCCTTCATTTCACTGTTGCTGTTCTGCAGTGCTAGAAATTGGATGCAAGGCCTTTGCCCTGAGCTACATTTCCTTCCTTCCCCCAGCTCCTGCCCTTTTCTTTTGAGACTGGGTTTCACTAAGTTGTCAAAGCTAGGCTCAAACTTGTGTTCCTCCTGCCTCAGCTTCCTGAACACTAGGATTACAGGAGGTGCCATCATTTCACTTTTCTTTGAAGAGAGAATGTAGGGTCCTGCTCATGTCACTTCTGAGTTCCACAGGCACAGAAACCTGGGTAGTGAAAACTACTCTGACCCAAGAGTCCTCAGGCTGGAGTGAGGTATGCAGCCCTGTGGCCTAGACTAGGTCTCCATCCCCCTTGGGACCGGGTCCTTTTTAAAATTGCTGTTACCTCTGATATCCCATCATTCCTTGTTTCCCAAAAGAATGAATTGGAATCACATGAATTCCAGGGTATGCCTCAGTCAAGTATTCAGAAATGTATCCATGGGGAGACAGAGGGACACTAGCAAGAAAGTCCCAGAATGAAAAGTACATCTTTGCCACCCACCTCTTGGGTATCAGCAAAATGGTGACATCTGCCTATATTCCCAGGTAACTTGGGAGACTGAGGCAAAAGTGTCACAAATTCAAGCCCA
>RJWT010024032.1:0-16600 GCA_004365215.1 Cuniculus paca | reverse complement strand
GAATTTAAAGAGCTCATTAGATTTAGCTAAAGGTTATTGGTGACCTTATCAAGAGCTATTCGCAGATATGAGTCATGGGCTCTAAGGCAAGCTGGAGTGAACTGAGAGCAAGTAGGAGGTAAGAAAATAGGAATGATGATTGTAATCATAATAATATTAGCTTACACTTGGGTAATATGCACTATGTTCTAGGTGTCATTTTATGTCAGATCTCATTTAATCTTTACAGAAATTTTTAAGAAACACCTGTGGCTTCACTTTCCTGAATAGAGAGGTTAAATAACTTTGTCTAAGGTCACACACACAGACAACACTCTGAAGAAGCTTTGTATGTGAGGAAGAGGAGAGACTTATTTAGGGAAGTAAAGATTTAGGACAGTAGCTGGATGGCTTTGGGGTTGACATGTCCCTAACCTTTAAGGGAGACCCTTGGCTTGCATGTTAACAATAGGAAATCCATTTTTCTCCCCTAAAGGAAGTAGAGCTATGCCTCTCATACCAATCAGAAGAAATGGAGTCACACCTCCATCAAGCTCCAAGAGACACCAGCCCTGCTCAGCTAGGCAAGGACTACAATGGAAAGTGCCCTGTGAAAAGTTATCACTTTAAGCTATAGAAACCCTTTCACTTTTATTTTTGCACGTGTGTTTCAATAGAAGGAGCTCCCCTGCATCCTGCTCTAAGGTGCGGAAATTGGAGAGTGAGTGAATATCAGCTGTGTAACATGGAGGAAGTTGTGGCCTTCTACCCCTCCAACCAGAGTCAAATGTCACTTATTCAGGAAGCTTTATCACATCCACAAAATAAGCCTTTAATATCACCACTAAACCGGCTGTCCTTTTCATATTGCTTATTTCACTTTTACCTCTCTTTCAGTCTGGGTCCCCCACATCATTAATCCTGTTGGGGACCGGGCCTGTTTTGTTCTTGCCAGTGTCTCCATTCCTGGCATGGGACATGGCACATGAATCAGCAAATAAATGTAGAACTTTTACATTACATTTCAAGTGAAATGGCATTTTTTTCCTTTTGGTTTCAACTTCCAATCCAACAACCCTGTTGACGTTATTTCTCCATAGTGCTGCAATTTATCAAAGCATTTCTACTCATGAATGTCTTGAACTGATCCTCAAAGCAACCTGAAATGGGAGGGTGGATATCACCCATGGACTACAGATGAGTAGCTTGGGCTTTTGGAAGTAAGTGACCTTCTCATGGCCACACATATAATGAGGGGCAGAGTTGGGCCCTTTTGCTATAACTCTACCATCTTGTACACCAGTTAAACTGTGCTCTCTGTTCCACTAGCAAAAGTTTCCATGAGATGCAAAAGAATGGGTGAATTGCTTTGAAATATCTACTTCTTTCTCATATATTTGGGATGTCACAGGCATGCCCTCATAGCATTAGGATAGGGGCACTCCTCAATTGCATTGTCTATGAAGGAGATTGGAAAAGTAAAAATCCTCCCCAAAGGAGCCAGTGACCCTGGACAATTTGGTGCCTTCTTGGGAGGCTAGAAGCCTACTGCTCAGGTACTCAACACTTTGCCAGAATAGGGCTCCTCCTGCCTTTTCTAGCATCATTCTGATCCTTAGCAAGAATTATGGAAAAAGATGGACAAGGGACGGGAAGGAGCAGTATAATCGAGAGGGGTTTCGTGACTTTCCCTTTCTGGGCTGCCTTAATTACTGCAAGACACAAGGAAAAGTTCATGCATACGGACAGGTAGGGGAGGGGCAAGAGTCTGATCCAAGTCTCTGAGAAGAAGGAAAAAGGAACTTTGTGTCTCATCATAAGCAAAGCAAAATGGTAGAATGGCAGCTGAGAAATAATGCCTTAGTAACTGATTTAACCAGTATGATTCATGGCTTTGGTTTGAGGATCAGCATCAGAGATATGACAAAAATACTGGCAAAAGGAGCTAGCAGTCACACATAATTTCTTGGAGGCTAACTTTCCCAATATTTAAACAAAACAACAAAAAACAAGGAGATTAATCTTCCTGAGATGCTATTGAGACAATGTTATTGACATGGCTTTTGTCATGGTTTAGTTCTAGAATGTCTCCCAAATGTGTTCAGAGGTTGGATATCTGGAAGGTGATTGGATCATGGGGGTACTATACTCATCAGTGGTTTGGCCCACTGATGAGTTCATAATTCAATGTGTTGTTAGGAGGTGGGGCCTGGTTGCAAGAGATATGTCACTGGGTCCATGCCTTTGGAAGGCGTATCTTCCCTTCTCAGTTTCTCCCTTCTCTCTCTGCTTCCTGGATAAAATGAGGTGAACAGCTCTTTTCCATCATGCCCTTCCACCATGATATTTCTGCCTTGGATCCAGCCAACTATGGACTGAATCCCCTGAACTGTGAGCCAAATTAAATCTTTTATTTAAGTGGTTAGCATTGGTATTGTGTCCCTGCAATGGGATGGTCAACTATTACAGCTTCTAAGAGGCTATTGGGAGATTATTGTTTTCTTAGTTCCTTTGCATCTTGAAGGAGATGACTGGAAATGCAGAAAGTAGTAGCAAGGCCATCAATATCTTAAGAGAAGGTTATTTTCTGGATTTAAGAATCTGTAAATGCTGGAAGATATTGGGAGTCTAAGCAGCTTTAAAAATTTGAACTTGATATAACTAAAGAAATGTGTGCCTAAGAATAAACCATAACCCAAAATACATATTTGAAATGAAAAAATTTCTCTAAATAATATGCAGTGTTTGCATAAATCTTCATTTCTTTCAGGTAAGCCTCATGCCTTTCTGCTCCTGAATTTAAAGTAATTCTGGGGCCCTGAAACAAACAGGCTCCCCTGCACATACACATCTGTGCATATGATCACACTGAGAAACTATTGAATCATTTGTTGTAGTTTCCTTTGGTCTCTTGTCAGTTTGCCTCATTTGTTTTATCTGATTTCTTACCTTGTCTTTAAAGACTATCAAAATATCATACTGTATTTTCCTTAATTTGGAATTTCAGACCTCCTACATTTAGAGTAAGCACTCAAGTAAAGACATAGATTCACATACTAATTTTTTTTAAAATTGGAAATCAGTGCCCTATTTAAGCTATCATGTGATTGGGCCCTCAAAATCTGTCTGAAGATAAACAAAACTCTGTTAATTGTTCTTGTTTACCAAGGTTTCTTACCATCCTTTGACCTTCAGTTATGACATTCTTACAATAATTCAACTTAAAAGTAAGGTAAGAATACCTTTTGTAAAAAGGAAACTTAAGAAGACATGAAAAAAAGGAAAAAAAAATAGGAACAGTTTTAAATATTTCAAAATAACACAGGAAGAGTGAAATGTATATTTAAGTTTCTTATTATTAATGTATTTCTTTATAGAGCAGTGGGAGATTATATGTGTTTATCAGTTAAGATTGCCATTGATGTGTCTTCAAAGGTGTATGCGAATATACATTCTGATTTGAACAGTCATCCTCAGACTAAGGATGTAGCTCAGTGCTAGAACACTTGCCCTGCATGTTATGAAGCTCAGAGCTCAATCACCAATATGACAGAAAACAAAAATAAAAACAGAAACAGAAACAAAACAAAAACATTCCTACAGAGTCTTCAAATCACAGTTTGGTGTTGGCTCCAGAGAAGCATAAAATCCCTTTCTTTAGTAAGGAGATGAGGTAATTTTTTTTTGGTATAAAAAAATGCAACAAACAGTACTAGTTTCTTGGTTGTCTTATAATTTTATGAAATTCAAAATGGAGAAAAATGTGAAGGAGACTGATTGTGCAAGAGAAACTAAAACAAAAGTTTCTAGAACAAATTAACACAGTCAAAAGAACAGGTAGTACAATTTAGAAGTTATGTCCTATACATTATTAATATATCTAATCTCTCAACATCAAGAGATTATTCCATGGATACTTTCGCATTCACTTTAATAACAAACATCTACACAGTGGTAGTTAAGGGATAGCATGGTTTACTCTCATTCCTCCTAGCTGATTTGTGGTTTTCACATATTTTGGGGTGCTGATCTAAAGGATTCAAGACTCTTGCTCTTATTAGCAACAAGTAGGATGGTTACACCCTATATTTCCTCATATGTAGACCAGACACATTAGAAAACAAATCATATTCTTTCTTTCATTTCTTAAATAAAATAAATCTTTTATGTCAGACATCTAGGTTCAAAATCAAAAAGCAAATACCACAAATTGACATCTCTCCCAGAAGGAAAGAGCAAATGAATGAAGACAGCAAGAAAAGCAGGTTAACTTTTTAGAAACCAGTATAACACTAATTTTTAAAAAGTCACACAAAGAATATTCTGGCATTTACCTTCTGTCAGGAGTGTGAATTAGTATAACATTTGGTTATATATATATAAGAAGCCATAATTTCTGATTCAGTTATTCTACTGGTAAGAATTTATACAGAAGAATAGGGATGATAACTGATGGTCAAAAGATGTATTGAAGCATTATTTGTTCAAAGGAGAAACTACAAAAAACAAAGCTATGTGTCTAACATTGAGATAATGGTGAAGTAATGGCTTATTCATTTGGTGAAGAATATAAATGATTCCTTGTTGTGACGATATATAATGTCAATATCTTGATACGTGAATGCCAGGAAGTGTCAGACAAGCATTAACTTCATTCAACAAATATTTGAATGTGTACTGTGTACACACACAATTCCAGACTCTGGGGACAAAGTTAACAAAAGAAACAGATTGATGCCTTGGCCTCCTGGAGCTGATGTTCTAGTGAGGTAGGATAATTCTTCAAGGCAATACAAACAAGCAGATAAATGTGTCATTTAGCAGATGGTGAAAAATCACTGTCTATCCATGGAGAAAAACCAATCAGGGTAAGATGATGGGAGTCTGGGGAAGGAGACATTATTTAATAGAGGATAGTGAGGGCAGATCTTATTGATACTAGCTATTTGAGCAGAGATTTGATGAAGTGAGAAAGTGAGACAGGTTGACATCTAAGAAGAGTATGATCTAGGTAGAGGGAATAGCAATTTTAAAGGCTCTGAATAAGAAACCCAGTTGGTGTAGTCTTGGAATAACCCAAAATCAGTGAGGCTGGAGTGGGTGAGCTGGGGAAAGTGACAGGAGATGAGGTTAGAAAGATGAAGTAAATGCAAGTCATCCAACTCTTGTGGGTCTCTTATGAGGACCTCGAGTAAAGTAAGAAATTATTTCATCAATATTTATTGAGCTTTCATTGTGTAACCTAATTTTGGACTATCTATGAGTTGCTAAAACATATTCCTAGGATATTTTTTAATCTTGTTGGACAAAGTTGTTTTTGATTCACTGTTTTTGTCGTTGCTGTTATAATGCCTAAATATGTGAAGGGGAAAATGTTAATGGAATGAAACAGTGAACCTTGAGAATAATATTATTACTTTAATCCAACCAATTTATTTTGCCTTCTTTCTGATAAGGATGAAAGGTGAGAAAGTGAAGAGGCCTGCTGAGACTGGTTTCTATCTCTGGGTTGCCCAAGGTCTAGAAGTCTCTTTTATGGAAGGACCATCCAGTAGAATGGTGAGAAATATTCTCAAACTTCATCCCACTCCACCCTTTTGCCATTATTATTAGTATTACTTTTTCTTTTTGGTACTGGGGATTGAACTCATCACCTTGTGTTTGCCAGGCAGGTGCTTGTGCCGCTGAGCTAAATTCCCAGCCCATGCCATTAGTATTTTAACTACAAAGATAATCTAATTTATAAGAACAGAGTCTATGGCATTCTTCTTGCAAGTGGCTATCCTTTATCCTTAGAAAGTCTGATTCTAAGAATTGGTCTAGAGACAGAAAACCTGAAGTATATAACCTGGGGTCATGTTACTTGATGCAAAGAATTTCTGGGCTCTGCTTTCCTGTGTAGAACCCTCTGGGATCCACAGGTACTGGTTGGGTCTCATTACATTTAAGCCTTACATGCAGATTCAGGTGACACTGGTGAAAAAGGTAGGACAGAGAGTATGGGTCAGCCAGCATAAGCCCATTTCAGTGCAAAGACAGTTCAGAGTAGGTACCTACTTGGTGAGGTCCAAGTGTAACTAAAAAGATCAGGTTTTGCTCATTGAATCATGGATTGAGATTTTACGGTATCACTCAGTGAATGAGAGAATTCACATCTCTATTTCATTTCCTTAGCAGGCAACACAATCACAACTCGATTATGGATATGAATATGTTAGATAATGTGTGGTTTTTCTTATGCAGCCCAAACTTAGATCCAATAACTATAATCCCCCACTGACTAATATAGTGTTGCTGGAGGAACTCAAGAGAGATTTCTGATAAGGACATGGTGTGGAACACTTTATTCTTTCTTCGTGTGTATGTTTCCTGCTTAAGCAAATCCACTGGTCAGATGGAGAGACGGGCTTATTCACTTGCTGAGGGAGATTGCTGTTCATTGCAGCATTTTGCTAAGGAGTACCCTGTGAGAGTTATTGCCAGCCCACAACCCTAAAAAGCTCAATATCTATTGAGAGGTGCTGAGCCCTTCTTGAAAACAATTACTTTCACATAAATCACCT
Organism: Cuniculus paca; assembly: GCA_004365215.1. Taxonomy (NCBI): domain Eukaryota; kingdom Metazoa; phylum Chordata; class Mammalia; order Rodentia; family Cuniculidae; genus Cuniculus; species Cuniculus paca. The sequence goes on along the minus strand of RJWT010024032.1, from coordinate 10,058 downwards.
CCAGTGTTACACCAACTCTTGGAAGGTAAGGTCAACCCGCCAGAATAAAAGGGGAGGAAATTGATGCCATCTTTGAAATCATGTGCTGCCTGGGGGCTTAGGCTCATTCTGTCCCACATAGGTAATAGCTAATTGCTGTTCGCCAAGACTCAGCAGTAATTAATGAATCTAAGAAAATGTAACCATTAAAATCTACTCTCTGCTTTTATTTGTACTTGTGAAAATATTTGTAAGTAAATATAATCTCCAGGGTAGAACGGTTCTTTTGCTGGAAAAATTTCCAAGTACTACTCACTAAAGCTTTTCATGAATTTCTTGACAAATTAATTTTGGAACCTTTAATTCTTACCCGTGGACATTTGGCTGATGTGCTATATGCTGATAGGGAAAGTTACCTGATTCTAGGAAACATTCCTTGCTATCGATCCCTACAGATTTCGTGTATGTCATTCATACACATTTTATCTTAAATGACCTTATACTATTTACTGTCAGTTTAAACTCTTTGTATTTTTACAGTGAGCTTTTATTTGCCCTGCTTCCCTAGACATAATATATTTCCAATGATGATGTAGCTACTTACTTCCTTATTCCTCTCTTTGTTCGCCCTTCTTCCATTCCTGTCCCATCTTCCTTCTCTCTTAATTACTCATTTTTTGCATATATTTGAATGCCTCCTAAATATCAGGGACACTGCTAGGAATTGGAGATATAGTGGTAAGTATAAGATTTAAAAGATATGACTATACTACTAATTGTATTAGTTCTTGGAAAAGAACAGTTAATACTCATATAATTAGATCAATGTTACAAGTCTATATCTGGCAATCTGAGCAACCCTTTCAAAGGTAACAAAATACAATATTACAGCCATTATTAAATTCCTGTCATCTTGTTTTGTAAACCTCTACTGTTATTGTTTTGGGTTTGTTGTTGTTTGTCTCTTCTGTTGTTTGTTTTTCATTTCTGTGTCTTTTTTCTCTAAATAAATAAAAAACACAAATGCAATTATAATAAAAGAACTTTGGCTGTAAATGTGATGTCACCAGAGGTTATAGTAGTCTTCGTTTTAGTATGCACTTACATTATGCTGCAATTTTTAAAATTTTCAGCGTTTGTGTACTTCAAAAGTCCTTTTCCATACCAATAATTGTTCCGGTCTTTAGTGACACTGTCAAACTGTAAATTTTATATTTAAAATATAAATGAATATCGAAATTATAACTAAGCTGACAATTTTCCCAAACACGCTGATACTCAAATTCAATGTAGGGAGGTGAGATAATATGGTTCTCTTCGTGCCATGAGTGATTCATTTCTAAGCAAAAAGAATGATTTGTCCTTTTAGGGCCGATAGTCTAGATAGCTTGAAAGAACAGAATAAAAATCTCATGGTGTGGAGGAAACAGAGAGGCAAAAGATAACACAAATACTTTTTATTAAAACTCGCTCTTTCAAACAAGTACAGAAAACCAGTAAAAATGAGTATAGGTCAATAGTCAGTATTAAAACAGCTCAAGGAAAATAAATACACAGAAACAATAAACATGAAAATATGTCAATAGCCAACATTAAACAGCTCGAGTTCAGCAAAGTTAAATTATTGGTCCAACCCAGGCATTTAAGCCCCATACGGAAAGGAGGTACAAGAAGACATTCCCGAAGGAGTCTTTCCTTCTCAAAGGTGCTGTTTAGATCCCAAGGTGCTGTTTTACACTAATATCTGAAGGATGGGGAGGAAACAGGAGGGAGAGAGAGAAGGGAAGGAAGGAAAAAAACTAATATTTCATGAGTTTTTAAAAAATAATGTTAAATACTTTGCTAGGCACATATGTATTACTTCATTTTAATCCTCATGACTACCTCACAGGGTAACTTTCCTTTCTCCCATTTTAAAAGTAAGAAAAGAAGCCCAGAAAGTTTAAGTCACTTGCCCCAAGGCATGTAGCTGAAGTGGAAGAGGGATTATACTCCAAATCCCTCCCCACTCCTTCTTCTTTCCTCTAACATCAGACATCTGTCTACTATACCACAGCTTTAAGTGGAAAAGGACTCTCAGTGGGTTTATGGATCCCAGAAGGTGTTGCTCTAACCCATGCAATGGATACCTTTTTTGGAGCTTGGGAGTAGAGAAATCTGGACCACATTTCCAAGAGGGCAAGTCTGATTTGTCTATTTCTTCTTTGTTTCAGAAGAAAGACCTCAACAGTTGGCGGGAAAAGGCACAGAAGGATTGAATGCTGCCTACCAAAATGCTGGGCTATGAAAGTCCCCCTAGAGTATGGTTGTTAGTAGAAAACAGGAAAAATGTATGATCAACAGAAATGCGCAAACTAGAATGTGCATGTTAATCAATGATCACGGAAATGAGTCGACTCTGGTAACCTAGATTCCTTAGCTGTCCAAATCTAAGGATAAAGAGACTCGAGGAACACCAAGCACACAGTAGGACTACACACTAAGTCATTTCTCCATCACATTCACAGCGCCACAGGCTAACATTCTCTATACTGATGGCCCCTTCTGAGTTGATGATTTTTCACAATGTATTTCATGGCTTCCATCCCTACATGAGACTTTATTACTATCACATAGGAATAAAAAGCCATAAAGCACTAGAGTGAATTTATCTTGGTCGGATGCAACTTATTTTCTTCACACGACTTCACAACCATTTCAAAGCTAGCCAATCATTTCATGCTACATTAAGGAACGTTTTAAACTACACATAAGTGACAGGAAGCACACTTAAATTGTGACATCACAAATTAACAAGATTTTATCCTTCAATGACATTCTTGGCTACGAGGACCAGGAAACAAGACCAAGAGACACTCAGCAACATTCAACCATTAAATTCACCAAAAACAAAGGACACGGGAGAATTCCTGCAGAACAGCTCTTCACTTTGACATTGAACTTGGAAACACATAAGGAAAGACAGGAGACAGACAAATCACTGGTACAAACTAAAAGCAGGGGAATCTTTTCAAGCATCTTGCTGCAACTTCTCTCCCAAAAAGCTTTCTTGTATACCCACTGCCCATTTTTAGATTTTTCACGTTGGGGCAAGTGGAGAGAGGGGACCTTAGAACCTGCTTGCACTATGTAAGCATAAAGCCTTTTACACCTAAATGACAAGAAAAGAAAAAAAATTCTACAGCATTCCAAGGGACCACAAGGGACCATAACTGCTCATCTGGTGCCTTTCATGGAAGCTGGCAGCACCCCCCATGGAAACAAATATCTACCTACTTCCAGAAACAGACATGTGCAGTGAAATCTCTCGGTGATCTAAGTAACTCAGGTTCAAATGCCAGGAGCACCCTTTGTGCTAAACTCAGGTGACCTTGCTCTGGGTTTTATTGAGACACTTAAAAGTGGATACACTGAAACCAGCTCTCTAGGACTGCTGAAAACTCAGTGACATAGTTCTCATGGGTTTTCTGACTTTTCAAAAAATAGACTTGAAGCGCTTATTTACCAACTCCTAAAACACATTCCGGACTAGAAACTACTGCCCGCTACTTCCAAAAAAAAAAAAAAATCCAAATTCAAATTTTAAAAAAAGGCCCACAAATGTGAATTTCTCCACAGGAGTAAAATCTGGGCAAGCTATGTCCACCTAGAGGTTACTATAATGAAATCTTGGTTTGTGTGAATCACAAGGAGACTGGAAATAGTTAAATGGAAGGAAGTGCATACATGAATTCAATTATCATGCATGAAGCATGCAAATGATTTAAGCACTGCATCTGAAACTCTAGTTTATATTCATTAATTTCAGGTTGCACTTTTAAAGGATCAAGGCATGCTAATTGGGTCCAGATTAATGCACTCCCAAACCTCTCCAATTTGTTTTTAGGTGAGGGTTAAATGATATGTATTAAAATAAACACAGCTGCTCATCTGCCTCCACCTTTTCCTTCTCCACTCCACCTCTACCTCTATTCCCAGATGGCTACCTCCCCTGCCTCACTCCAACCCAGCTGGCTCCTCTCCCAGCCCAACCCTCCCCCAGCTGCCTCCCCTCCCCTAGCACACCTCCTGTGCCCTTAGAGAAGGTATTCAAGAGCCCCGACATTGTCCTTTTGCAAATACACTGGAAGAATAACCCTGTTTCTTAGCCATTTCAATCCTCGCCCTTCCCCCGCAAGCCAACGAACTCCAGAGAGAATCAATCCCATCTCGATCCTCACGGTACTGAACTGTGGCATCAAGTATGTGTACAAAGCAGTGGCACATTTTCCCGGACAGTGTGTTCTTTCTACAAGTTTAGGCCCCAGTCTTTTGGGCTAGGACTGAAGGGTAGTTTGAAAGAGTCCAGGCACATGCTTGCTGGAAGCCAAAATTGCTTAGGGTTGGCATGGTGATCCTGTGACTCAGTTACGTGGGAATCTAGAGACTCCGGACAGATCCCTCATTTTCCCTTTCCCTCCTCCCTGGCAAAATTGGCCTTGAAAACAGAAGAAAATTATTTATTTACACACATTAGTTTGGGACACAAAGAGATGGTGTTTTAGGGAGAACTTTATCTTGTAAGTAATGAGTACTGAAGCCTTTAAAATAGTAGAATATTATTTTCCTAGATCTGATCTTTAGAAAAATAAAACAAAGGAAAGGGGACTATGGACTTCTGGGAATGAACTCTGGCAGAAATTGGGGTGGCAGGGACCCTTTTTGAAAGAGCAGCCATCATGGAGTTAAACCAGGCACCAAATGAGGATGGGGGGGTTCAAATTAATTTCACACTGAAAGTGATGTTTAATCTGAATCCTGCTTGTCCCAAAGGGAAAAGGTTAGCCTTGTCACTTGAGTCATCAACCCTTCCCTTCCTCCTCTCCTATGAATTAAAAATTCAGATCAACCATTAATCATGATGTGACGTGTTCTCTCTCTCTCTCTTTCCCCCTTCTGTTCCAAAAATCAAAAGCTTTGGATCACAACTAAATACCCATTGGTTGGCTAATCCCCAACCTACCTTTATAACAGAGAAGACGGGAACAAGGACACAAACACACACACACACACAGACAGACATCAATTACTGGACAGCACGCACAACAAGGCACACAAACACAGACAGATTAGCAATTGCCACAGACTCACAGACCCTGCTTCTCCACCCAAACTGACTTCTGCATATTTGCAAATGTAAAATGAATCATTGTCAATAACAACAAGGGCAAGACTGATAGCAAAATTTGAACATTTTGACAAACAGCCTGGAACTCTTGGGTTAGGAAATACACTCAGGATAGTCATCGCTCCTAAAAGAGAAAATGATTATACGCTAACCAAACCCTAAGTACAAGCTAAGGTATTCACTTCATGAAGCCACTCCTCAACTAGCCCCTTGGCACTCACTGGAATTATTCGCAGCACGAGCTCTACTTTCTCATTTTCTGCTGTCTCCATGTGGGTAATTTCTTTCTCATGATTAAAAGTGAGCTTGGCAGATCCTTCAAAGCGTGGTTACAGGTGTGGTGGGGATCCAAGTGCATCCTTTGTGTAGGGCAGCTTTCTAATAAATCATCATTGGACCACTGGACAGACAGCAGGTCGGGGGAATAGTCATGCACCTAAAATGATTGTTTTAAAAGGCAAACTTTATAGATATCTTTATACAAATGTATTATTATACTGAAACAGGCTATTGGCACATGAAATGAACTGTTTACCTTGGAGAGAATAGGCAGGTTTTCTCTTCCAGATAATCACTCCAGCCTTTCTGAATGTCATCCAGAAGCGATTCTGCATCCTTCGACTTATCCGGCATCTGAGGTTGTGAGATAACCCTTGTACCACTGGCCTCCTTCCCTGGCCCCTTCATTATTAGCCTCCTGGTGGGTGAGATAGAATACAGTGAATGTAATAACCCTACTTCACACAACAGGCTCACTCTCTCTTTTAAATTGAAAATCCCCTTATTACAAAACAAGGGGTGTTCTTTTTCTTCCACCTTTAAGTAGGACTGCCACATTCATTGCTTTTCACAAAAACGCAGCTGCTTTTTAAGCTACAGATAAATAGAATCTGCTAGGCAGTAATTCAACTCAGTCTGAATGCATTATTTTCTAAGACACTTTGGTGAGGGGCTTTTTATTATAAACTGGAAGGAACAAGGAAAGTCCTTTTCTCTTCTAATTATGAATGTGTTTTGTTCCCTGCTATTACCCTACAATGTCAGATTGATCTTCTTTCTGTGCAGCCAGTTCAATAAATCAACATTTTTTCCCCTAGAAAATTAGAGGGCTAATGATTAAGTCTTCATGAACTTCAATGACAAAAACAAAAATAGAATGAGGGGAGAGCAAATGCAAATGCTGAGACCATGTATGAAGACTACGAAGTGACCTTCCAACATTCAAGGAAGCAAAACTCCTGTTTTGAAGCCCAAAGTTATGACAAACAGGATTTACTTGCTTAATTTCATTTTAATAAAATTAAAGCTTTGGGGGGATTTTATTATACCAACTGACCCAGAAAAACTATAGAGATTATATATACATATATATGGACTATAGAGAGAGACTATATGCATATATATAGAGAGATTATATATATAGTCTCTTGTGTTCATGATTTACTTCTTCCTTGTGGCTAATAGTAATTATATTAGTCATTCCCAGACTTCTTGAGGCAAGGAAATGAGGGACCCCAACAGAAGAGGAAACACTTTGACGAAGTGTACTCAGGTAAACCTTCTGCTGACATCGCTTTAATTCTGAAAATAAACACTCAGAAAAATGGCAAGTTAGTAATAACATTAGAAGGCACATCCAGAAACCCCATTAGCCTGGACGTTGGTTTAATTTCGATCCCAATGTTGATATTTCGGACTATATTGTTACAAGCAACCATGGTGGTTGTGCTCTGGGCCTGTATGGGTATATTGCCTTTGCCGGGGGTGGGGGGGGGAGTCCCACAGGATGGCAGTGGGGCTCCAATTAAGGAAAAATAAATACTGCTGCAGCCCTGACAGGGAGCTGAGATTGCCAGTCTATCACGGCACACAGGCAGGTGCTCGCTTCTGAAATCACAGATTGAAAATCCACACTGTCATTTCCCTTCCTTCAGCAGCAAAAGAAAGCAAACTGCTGAAGAGTAGCTGTGTGCGGTGGGTAGTTTCAGAATGATTTATCGTTGTTTGTTTATCTTACTTTGAGTCTGATTTCAATAAGGGCACTAGTGAGAATCAGAGACCCTCGTACAAAACAGTCTTCCATGAACCCTGACCTGAGACTGCATGCATATTTGAGACCTCCGATACACACTGCATTTTCTGTGGAGTTCTGTCTGGAATTTTTAAAGGGAGATTATTTACCACCGTGCGGTGTTGACTGAATTTCCAGAGCACTCAGTCTAAGAAGAGTGTGCTGCAGTGAATGGTGGTGACAGCTTTTGAGATTCGACTACTCTGCTTAGATTTGAATCAGCATCCTGTCTTCTGATAAGCCTGGGAACAAATGATGTGCTGCCAGGTTGCCAGTCTGGGCATCAGGAGCGCGAGGGATGTGGTGGCAACCCGAGAAGCCCAGTTCATCCCAAATAAATAACCTAGTCCCTTCCCCGAGCACAAGTTGCAGTATGTTAGGCATCAACAGAAGGCTGAAATTGAATCCCTTCCCATCGATATCTCCATTGAGCTGACATCACAGTAACAAGCCTGTTGTGGCAATCAAGAGTGTTTATTCTTGTAACAGAGATATTGAGGCAAATAGAAGAAAAAAAAAATCTCACTTATATATTAGAAGGAATTTCATTTCATAGATATCCTGATATAGAAACAAATTTTTTAGGTGGTACTGAGGATTGAACCAAGGACCTTTACACTGAGCTACATTTCCAACCTTTTTAAAAAATTATTTTATTCTTAAGAGAGTCTCACTAAGTCACTGAATTGCTCAGTCTGGGCTCAAACTTGTGACTTTCCTGTCTCAGCCTTGCAGACTACTGGAATTATAGCACATGACACCACACCTGGCTATAAGTACATTCTTATAGACTGATTTTCCAAGATCACCCACAAAGATATCTTTGAATATCTGCTTTCTTCGATCTATTTTTTCCCTCCTTTTGACCTCCTTTTGTATATATTAACACAGACAAAAGGTAGATGGGCAGGGTTCAATGTGACCCTGTCACGACAACATATAAATGCCATCATCTGCCACTTGTATCGTTATTTCAATAAAACGTAAGTGATGATAATATAAGCCACCAGTGAGAACCTTTGGCCTTCATTAAACTTTTGAGATAATGCAGTTAGCAGCTCTGCTGAAAATAAGTCCATAACCAAGAAGAGAAAAATGGCTGTGCTATTCCAGAAGACTCAGTGAGCACTCCTTTAATAATCTGACCTTGTTCTCTCTTTGGGACAAGAAAAAAGGAAGTAGAAACAAAGTAAGAAGAAGGAGGAGGAAGTGATGAAGGAAGAGAAGAAAGAGGAGGAGAAAAAGCCAAATTGCTACTGAGAACAAATGAATGATTTTGTTCCTTTCCATACAAAGAAAAAGAACTCTCCTCACATAATCCTCCTGCCACTTAAAAGCAAATTCAGTTTTTAAAGTCTCCGAGCCTCATTTTTGCCCCCTTTAAATCAAGGATAGTTGTACTTGTCTTTCAGGCCTCCTGTCAAGATTAAGTGAGGTCCCATGAGTTGTCCAGGAGACACCCTGCTAATGGTTGTGACGGACTAAGAAGCAGTTAGTATTACTCCTAGCACTTTAGGCTTCTTATCCCTTCTCCTTCTCTACCTGAAAGTTCCTGCAGACACCGAGAGAACATACCACAAAGCACAACACCCAGCACAAAGCCACAAATCACAACACCCAGTCCAAACCAGTCCCAACCCCGCCTCATTCCTTGCTCCCACCAGCTTCAAATCACTTTTTGCTTTCCACAGAAAGTCTGAACATTGACTTTGCTTTGTTTCTGGGTCCTGAAGGGTAAGAAATATGATTAATGTTAGACATGATAAAAGGGGACCCTAAGTGTGTAACATTTAGATCCATGCTACGTTCCTAAAGAGTTGCAAGGTAGAGCCAAGTTCCCAATGTACTAAGAGATGACATCCACAGGGGAAAACTAGAATCCGTCTGGTTTGGGAGCTGCTGCTTCCTCACCCGCAGTGCAGGTTGGCCCGCAAGTCTCACGTCTGCCTGCACACGCACGTGCAGACACACACACCTGCACTAGCCAGCCGCTCTCAGGTGTGCCAGTGCTCCACTGAGAAACCAATCCGCTTTAATTACCACTCTCTCCTCCCCACATGGTGATGATAAGCTCCTTGCAAATACTGGATGTGTTAGAATTCGCAAAACTGCCAAAGTACTTCATCTCTACTAGAATGCCAGCTCGCCATTCACAAATCGTAAAAGGACAGCATCAGGACTGTAACTGATTATTAAGATAGATTATACTTCAAAGGACAATACAGTCGCTTACTTAGAAATGTACTTTCTTGATTTCTCTTTAACACCAAACTTGTAAATACTGTTTTAAATGGAAAATAGAAGCTACCCTATGAAGATGAACTTTAGCCTAAGTATACCCAGTTCTTTAAAAGAACAAAACACACGGTTTTGGAAAAAAAAAATAATTGGCTCATCATCCCTTCTCCCCCAACTCTACTTGGATTGTTCAAAATGATTTCACTTTTTACAAGCCAGGTATAAATGATCAAACTCATAAAATTAGTATACAAGAAAATACAGACTCTCAGAAGGGCAACTTCAAAAAGACACTTTCCCGCTTATGGCCACCTGCCGGTGGACATGTCTTCCAAGCCAGAAAGAGGCTCCAAGCTCCACTGACCACAGGAAATTCCAGCCAAGATTCTAATCTCTGCAGACGGCAGGACAGAGGCGATGGACAGGGGCAACAAAACAGAGGATGCTACTGAATGTGGTGTGTCCTACAAATGAGCAAACACCAGTAGCCACATTCAGCATGGAGATGCTCCGAATATGAAAAGTAAGACAAGTGTTTTACCTCCTTATCAAGGCTTCTGACAAGCCGCGCTTTCATGGGGTCAGGCCATGTGTCCCTAGCTT
>RJWT010024031.1:0-16607 GCA_004365215.1 Cuniculus paca | reverse complement strand
AAACAAAAAAAGAAAGAAAGAAAGAAAGAAAGAAAGAAAGAAAGAAAGAAAGAAAGAAAGAAAGAAAAATACGAAATGGGTGTGATGATTTTACTGCATAGCTTTCTATAGGTAAACTGGCAATAGGTAAAAAATGCATATAAACAGTTATAACTACCTCATGTTAGATCTGGTTACTTTGGCATTCTCAGTATTCATGGAAAGTGCCTTCCACTGTGCGGTTTTGGCCATTTCATCTGATATGTTAACCACTGAGGGATCAACACTGAGGAACAAATACACTTGATGGTTAGTATTCAGTACCTGCAAAGCATTAATACTGTCATTTTTATATCTATATGATTATTTGCTTTCATCAATATAAAATTGAGAAAACCCTTGTCATGCACTTAAATCAAGGTCCAGCAAGATATCAAAATCCTGGGATTCATTTGTAAAGACCTTGTGGAAAGAATTATGTCTTCATTTATAATTAAAACTAAGCATAAAATTAAATTAGCAAGATTTGGCTGGGCATAGTGGCACATGCCAATAATCCCAGCACTTGGGAAGCTGAGGCAGGATTGCCACAGGTCAAGGCCAACCTGGGCTCCATAGTGAGTTCGAGTCCAGCCTGGACTACATAGCAAGATCCTGTCTCAAATCAACAGGAAAATAGCAAGACTTATTTATGGAATTTTGCTTTAGAATTTGATTTGGGGTTTCAGTAGTCCTTCAGCAATATTCAGTACTGATGCCCTCTGGTCATCGTGGCTATTTCATTATATTGAAGTAACATAAAAGATATATTAATATGTTTATAAAACAGTATTAATTAGAACATTTTCGTAAGTGGCATAAATTTCAGTCTCCTTAAATAAATATCCACAGTATGCAAAAAAAAATTGTGATAAAAACAAAACAAAAACCAAAACACACTTTAATCATAACTGCTTGTGAGGCAGAGGCAGGACAGTACATCAGAGGCCAGGCCAGTAACAGAGCAAAAGAGAAGAAAAAACAACAAAATAGAATTCTTGTTTTTCATAGTCTTCATAAGTCATTCAAAAAAGAACAATGACACTTTGCAACTGAGAACAAAGTTCCGAAAATATTTAAAAAGTTAACATTAGAAAAGCTTTGTAAGTTTCATTTTGGCTGCCATTCAAATTTTTAGCATCAATGTGTTATTTTTATCAATTATCAAAATCAAAAGATATACTGTCCATTTATTATAAGGGATAAATGTAACAATTCTAGGTGTCTATGAACTACTGCAAAAATGAATTAAAGACCCCAAATCCAATAATAATGATATCCATAAATAGTTAATTTAGGGCTCAAGGTTATGAGTCACAAGTAATGGAAGTACCATAAGGTTAACAGAAATATCTTCAAGCCATTTTTTCTTCACTAAAGGAAAAATATTTCATGCAATCAAGCTACATGGACAATGTCAAATTAGATCATGTTAAATTAACAACGTGACAGTGGCTAGGTTATGAGTGGCTAAATAGCAGTACTAGCTTTGTTGATACTTAAGTCAGAATGCTGCTTAAAATTTAAGATTACAGAGAAATGTAACAGGATCACAGAAAACTCTCAACACCCAAGTTTACAATGGAAGGGCCATGCAGCTTGCAAATCCTACCTTAAGTAAACATTTATTCACTTGGCTGTCAACTTCAAGTAACTGAAGAGAGGGATTCTGAATGAAGTTTCTAGTTTCTATCCTTCTCTAAGAATTTTCCCATTTGCAGAAATTAATGCCTTTTTTTAATACAGTATACACTTTATTTTATCTCAAAATGAAACTAGAAGAGTTTGCCTGCATTATATAAACTGTTTGCATATTTCAGAGAGCTTTGTATTTTCTAAATGCTTTCATACAATATCTCATTTGATCTTCATGGAAAATAATTAAAAGCTATTTAAGAAAAGTTCTGGCAAAAAAATAGGTTAGCCATTTTTTGGCATTCTTGATACTGCAACTTTAAGAAAAGCAACATTAACAATGAATCATTTTAAAAAGGAAACAAAAGGAAAAACATGTATCATTCTTTCTGTTATGCATCAGACAATATAAATTCCATTTAAATTGTGAAGTTCATCTATTGTTACACTGAAAAAATGATAGAGCAGGACAGAAATTAAGTGACAAGTAACTTTAAATTGTCAGTTACTAATCACCATTGTGGCAGTTTCTATCTCTTTTTATTTCAGCAGTACAACCAACCAAATTCATATAACACACGTTTATAAAACCTAGCAGAGCAGTCCATTATAACTGGATAAATTAAAGTTGCTACACTTGGCACTGAATTTACAGTGCATGAACATCTGTACTTTCAGGAACCATTTCTTTAGTTTGTAAAGTATAGAAAGATTCCAGGGAAAATCCTGAAAAATTAACACAGAATAATACCAATGGTAGAAACCAAAAGCAGAAAGTACAGAAGACAATTACTCGATTAATTCATTTATCACAGCTAATCAACACGTAACAAGACCAAATATGACTGTGAAAACTATACAAAATGAGGATGAAAAAAAGGTTGAAGCAAGTTAGTTAAATACTGTACCAATGAACTTTTTCAAACTAGTCAGAGAGGGAAGTTACATACATTGTGCAACTAAATTCTCAACTCTAAGTAGCTAATCAGAAATGGAAATATGTAGAAATACAAACCAAAGTACATACAAATAATACAGCTGTGTGATCTTTTAAACTATAAAAATGCATTTTCCAAACTCTTTATCACCAAAATGATGTATGACAAACCATAAATGAAAGCCACTCATAATATTCCATAACATGCACCTTGTCAAAAATGAATTACACTTTTGGAAATTAGGAGAGCTACATAGCCTCTGCACAGGTACACATTGGGAGGTTATCAGGAAATGGACTATAAATGTTCATTTTCCAGCACACACTGATCCTAGTAGTCCTGAAGACAGGAAAGAAAAAGGAGCACTGTTCTGACTAGAAAAATGGACAGAACTGTTGTGAAACTTGTATAACAGTTCTGACAAGTACATCTTGTTGGCTTGGCACAGCAGGAAGTTTAAGGCGCTCATCCAGCTCCTGCTTTTCTTCATTCTTGCTAGAACCTGGGCAGAAAAGCATGAAGGGACTTCCTTTTCCAACCGTATGAAGCTCCCCTTTAGCTCATATGCCAGACATAGACTTTTATCATCTTTTAAAAACAGAAATCACTACTTTAAACCATTGCATGACTTATTCATACACTTGACATAGGTATAACTTATATCTCACCTATATTTGAGGGCCTTAACTGGAATCTGCAAGAGACTTCCTCCTTCAAATGGAAGGTGCACAGTATCGTCATCCTCTTGAAGCATTCGTTCAGCTTCCTGTAGAACACGTAGGTGCGGAGATTACTTTTCCCAGAATATTTCCAAGAGGACAGGTATAAGAGCACCTTAAAGACTTAGAAACTCAAACCAACATTACTTAAATGTAATATATGACATAACTGAAAATTTCATTTTATAATTATGAACACAGCATAAATTGAAAGCCACTTGTAGAAATTAACATTAAATGGTTTATAACATTTCTGAAACTGAATCAATACTATTTGAAATCAATTTATATAAATTTGAGTATCAGTTATTACACAGGTATATAATTACACAGGTATGCAATGAGAGAAAATTTCATGAAGTCTCATGTTTTTCATCACAACAATACAATATGCCTGGAACCTCATTTGTATAAGGCAGGATTTTCAATGTCAGAAATAGCAAAATTCTTTGCTGTGGGAAGAAGCCTTATGTATAAATGATATTCTGCAGCTTCCTAGTGTCTGCCCACTGAACGCCAATACGACTTGTCCAGTTGTGACATTCAATAATGTCTCATCTTAGATGAGATGTCCCCTGAAAGTTGAGAACCAAACAGACAGCAGACTCAAATTATGACATGTTAACAATGGGGACGAGGATAAGGTAGTACAGGTGAGACAGAGATTTCATATTCTTCTTACTAATACAAGTCCCACTATTTGCAGGTGGCAGCGTGGCCTAATTTTTAACATAAAACAAGGAAACCATCAGCCACATAAATTTGCTAGCATTTCTTGCAAATCAGGGACACAGGTAGAGACAGAATTTATTAGATGAGATTTTTCAAAATACTCTTGAAAACATGATAGTAGAAAAAAGCCCATTTTGCCTACTGTTCCTTCCTTCTGCTGCTGCCTCTCTAAAGCTAACTGGAAAGACGGAAATCAGCGGGCATTTTGCCCGAGGAGATGGAGTCGAGGGTGGAAGAAATCCACACCCTACATGCTGCCAGCACGAGGAATGCAACAGAGTCCCTGACAACTGTGGAGCTGCAGCACCAGGCCACTTGCTTTTGAGAATTCTTCTACATGGAAGAATAAATCCTTGTGTTTAAAAGTCGCTTTTACTTTTGCTTTGTATAATATGCCACTAAATTTTAACTGATACAAGAAATGATCAACAGGCAATCTACCTAAGAATGTTACAAATAAATTATATGCTATTGAGAAGAAGTTAACAAATGCTAATATGGATTTACATATTAACTGTAATGAAAACAAACATTTGGAGCCTCATTCAAATAAACAGCCCTAACATCAGTTACGATTTTGCCAAAAAATAAACAAAATCAGTAACTTTTCTACTTCTAAAAATGTGTATCTTTCTTACCTTTGATTTTCAAACAATACCGTGCGTGAGAAAATTAAGTATAACACTACAATCAACAAAATCACTTATGCTATATAGTCTGTACTTTTCTTTCCTTAAGTGATAGAATTGTATTAAGAATAAAAAACTGATTCAGAATGAAGCGCTCATGTATATATCTAAGTCTACAAGTCAACTAATGGTAGTATATAACAGTACACATAAAGACCACACTTTCGCTGGGGTTGGTGACAAATGCTTGTGGTCCCAGCTCCTTGGGAGGTGAAAGTGGAAGGATCCCTTGAGTCCACCGGTTCCAGACCAGTCTAGGTAACAGCCACCCCAACTCGAATTAAAAAAAAAAAAACAAAAGAGACCAAAGCTTTACCTTCACTATATTTTTTTTAAAAAACAGATATATACTTAAAATCCTTTTACTGGTATATATACTAGATTAAAATGTATGCTAAAATTAATGTAGTTAATGTACTTACAGTTAAATCAGATGACACAGAATTATTCTGTAATCTATGTTTTAAAACTACCAAAACCTCTAATTTTTCTACTGTTAAGTAAACACAATATGTAACTTTCCAAAAATACTGTGTCAGAGGTATACAGGAGCAAGAAACATATGGTATTTAAGACAAGTTATCTAATATTTCCCTTCCTCAGTTTCCTTATTTGTAAAACAAAGAGAAAAGGAGCAACTATACCTTATTAAGCTTCTTATGAGGATTAAAGGAACTCATTCAATAAAGTGGTCATAATAGTTCCTGATATATGGTACATTAAATGGTACAAAATAGTAAATAAAGGAATGACTAAAAAAAATCTTAAGTTGTTGTCTTTTTACCTCTTTCTCTTTTTTCTTTTTATCATCTTCTTTCTTTTTCTTACTTTCTGGCATGAGATCATCAAGCCAACTGAGTTCTCGCTTTGTGAAACACAGGTCCATAAGCTTGCGTACAAAAACCAATGCAAGAACCTTCGAAAGTTGGGAAAGGGAATATTAAGCAACATATAAATTATATCACTTAAAGAGGAAGGTATTAATTAAATCTTACAAGTAATTGGGAAAATACTTCATGCATTTTACTTAAAATTATTTTATCCATTATCTTATTGCCAAGAAACTAAGTCATCTATTTATCTTTTTGAATGAATGGTCTGCTTTAAAAAAAAGCTACAAAGGGAGAAAAAAAGAAAATTGGATTTTTAATCTTCTCTTTGCACTCTGCATATTATAAAACATGCTAAGTATAGTGAATATATTAAACTTAAAAAAATACAACCTACAAGTTTATATAAAAACCTTTTGAGCAATGCATTGGATTACTTATTTCCAACACTAGGTTTCAATCACATGTGTGAAAAAAACATAAATTTGTTTAATCTTTTACTGCTACTGAGAATGAGAATGTTTTCAAATACTGATTAGCCATTTGGATTTCCTCTTCTACTAACTTGCTGTTTCCTATCCTTTTGCTTGTATTTTTTTTCCTATGGGTTTTTATGACTTTTTTTTTTTAGATGACTTTATTAGTACATGTGCATAGTATATAATGCTTACATTTCTTGCGTGGAGTTGATACACATACACAGCACAGCCCAATTCCTTTTTTCATCCTTTATCTGTCGCCTTTGTTTCCACTCCATCTATCTCTTCCCCCTCCTCTTTGAGAAAGATCTATCTCCCTACTTTCTATAATCTATCTTTTCTTTTACTATTTATTTTGACTCTGGGTTTTTCATATAAGAGAAACAATGTGAAATTTAAGCTTGTCTGATTTATTTCACTTAACATTAAGGTCTCAAAATGTAACCATTTTCCTATAAATGACTCAAATTTATCTTTCTTTATGGCAGAGTAGTACTCTATGGTGTGTAAGTACATTTTCATTATTTGTTCATCTACTGATGGATATATAGGTCACTTCTAAGATTTAGCTACCATGAACTGTGCTGCTATAAATATGAGTATACATGTGTCTCTGTAACATGATGTCTTTAACTTTTTCCAACAGATACCCAGAAGAACAGCTGAGTTAAACGGAATTTCTAGTTTTAATTTTTTTTCTTTTTTTTTTTGCGGCACCAGGGATTGAACTCATGACCTTGCGCTTGCCAGACAGGCGCTTAGGCCGCTGAGCTAGATCCGCGGCCCTGGTGTTTTTGAGACAGGGTCTCACTATGCTGTTCAGGCTGGCCTTGAGCTCACTTTGTAGCCCAGGCTGGTCTCACACTCACAATGATCCACCTGTCTCAGCCTCCCAAATGCTGGGATTATAGGCGTGAGCCACTATGCCTGGCTTCTAGTTTTAATTTTTGGAGAGAATTCCATACTAATATCATAGAGGCCATACTAGTTTACATTCTCAACAATAGTGTAGAAGGATTCCTTTCCCTTGAAGCCTCTCCAGCATTTGTTATTATTTGATTTCTTGATGATGGCCATTCTTTCTGGGATAAGATAAAATCTTAGTGTTGCTTTAATTTGCATTTCTCTAATAGCCAGCGATGCTGAGCATTTGTTCATGTATTTATCAGCTATCTGCACTTCTGTGAAGTGTCTATTCATTTTATCTGCCCATTTTTTGATTTTTGCATACAAATTTTTAACAGTTCTGTATGGTTTGGATATAAACTCTCTAATTTGCCTTATGTTACAAATTTTTTTCTATGTTCACAGTATGACTTTTACTGTTTATAGTATCTTTTGTATGCAGAAAAAACATTTAATAATCTTTTAGTCAAGAATATTTATCTTTTGTTTACAGTTGGGTTTCACCTATCTTCTTTGAAAAGTTATTCCCAATCACAGGATTATACAAATATTTTTCTGAATTTTCTACAATTTTATTTTAGCTTTTAAATCCTGAATTCCTTTATAATTTTTTTCTGAACATGGTGTCAGATAGGGAGCACAAACAGTTAACTCTCACAACGTCATGTACTAAAATTTCCCAGAGAAATAACATAATATCTTTAAATGAAATAAACCGATCTTAAATCAAGTGATAAAATAATTTAAACTGTATCCAAGTGATAAAACTACCGTATATTCAGATAAATTTTTGGGCTCAGTAGTCTGTTTTCCAATCTACTGCTATGCCAGCTCAATACCGCACTGGCTACACTGACTGGACAGCAATTTTTAAATACCTCATTATCCAAAAATATGGTGCCAACACAGAATAGACAGAGCTACCCACCCCACTCTGCAATTCTAATTATCGTTGTTTTGTTACCTTACGGCATTTGTTATATCCTTTTTAATAAATACACATACAGTAAAATAGAAAAAACAGCATGTGAGCAGTTGGATGCTGCAACAATTACACACTCATGTAACCCACATTCACAATACTTACCATTTTTACAATCCATATTGTTATGAGTCTGGCATTTATTTTTCTCTATAAACTTTAACACAGTTTATCTAGTACACAATGATACCACCCATTATACCTCAATACACACAGTAACTCTAGCAAAATTCATGCTTAGAACTGTATTACATTTATAAGCTACCTTTGGAAAACTAAAATAACAAAGAACATGGTAGATCTGTTGGTTCAGGTCTTATTTTATGTTGTTTACTACTGCTAGAGTTGAATTTTTTACCCCATTAAAGACAAGCTGAAGTTTGGTGTGGTGGTGCATGGCGGTAATCCCAGCACTCTGGGAGGGAGTTCAAACTCAGCTTGGGAAACTTAGTGAGACCCTGTCTAAAAAAGGGATAGGGATACAGCTCAGTGCAAATCCCCTTGGTTTGATTGTCAGTACTGCAAAAACAAACAAAAAAGACAAGCTGAAGTTCTAACTCACAATCTCAGAATATAATATTATTTGCAAATAAGGTTCACACAGATGTAATTAAGGAAATGTCATACTGGAGTGGGCTAATACTTTATGAATTGTTCCCTTATAAAATGTCATGCCAAGTGGAGACGCAGCAGAGGAAGAGCACTATATGATGACACAGGCTGACTGGAGTTAATGCAGCTGCAAGCCAAGGACTGCCAAGAACTGCAGCAGCCCCCAGGAAACTAGAGACACAGCATGAAAGATTCCTCCACAGGTTTCAGAAGGAGCATGGCCCCAGTCACACTTTGATTTCAGACCTCTAGCCTCCAGAACTTGGAGGCAGTATATCTTTGTTGTATTAAACCACACAATTTGTAGTAATTTGTTACAGCAGTCCTAAGAAACTACCTTTTTTTTTTCTTTCTTTTTTTGGTACCGAGGATCGAACTCATGACCTCATGCTTGCCAGGCAGGCGCTTGTGCCACTGGGCTAAACCCCCAGCCCCTAAAAAACTACTATTATAAAACTTTTTTCTTTAAATTTTTATATGAAATTTTTTATTTTAGTTAATTCATAATTATGTGGGTTTTGATCACTATTCTGAAAAAGATATTTTTTCCCATTTTCTAGCATCACTACAGACCTAATCTACTAATTTTCATGTCTTCTTGTATCCATCACCCCTAACAGTATTCTTAATAATTCTACTAAAGATTTTTAATCTCTTAGATTTTTAACTATAGGGTTAAAAGGTACACTATCACATATGCTAATAATCTTCTTGATGTCAGAATCATTATCTACTCTTATAATGAATTAGACTGTCTTATTAAAATTATTTATACTCTTCATAACTTTTTAAGTTCTAGATCAGTCAATTTGTAAAAAAAAAGGTGTATCGAAATAATGTATTAAAAAACTATGCTGTTTTGGTTGCTTTCTTTCTGAGGTTGGTGTTATATTTGTTCCACAAATGTCATAAATTTTTAAATTCTTAAAAATACAAAACAGATGAGGCACTAAGATGGCAGAGTAGTAAGCAGCAGAGAAAGAGCCTGAGAGTTGCCGTCCATATGCTGGAATATAGCAACATGAGGAAGATGAGGAGGAGGGAAGTGGGTCCCCTGGAACCCACTTTGGATTCAGGAAGAATTTGAAGAACAAACTGAAGCCCATGGAGTAAAAAGACAAACTTGAATGAACAAGGAGGAGGTAGCTAGCAGCGCCTTCTCCCTGAGAAGGAACTTACTATGCAAGAAGAACAGTTCAAACCAGCAGACACAGAGTGATGGCTGGCAACCCCAGGGGCCTCCACAGAGATACACAGCAGTGGAGAGGAGAAGCAGATGTGAAGGAGTGCACTAGCTGGTGGTGAGTGCTGAGGGTTCACACCTCCCGCAAGAGACAGCAATTGGCCAGGAGCCATCTTGGAGAGGGGTCCATCGGCTGAGCTCAGAACAATGAGCAGCTCCCAGCGGGGCTCAGACTTGCAGAAGGTACATGGATGGCTGCTGCCAAGTTAAGTCTGCTCTTGCCCACAAAGTGCAGGCTCACTGAGATTATTCACTACCCCACCAAAAAGCTACTGCTGGCAAGCTGAGATAAATCAACATGGATCTGGACTCTTGTCTCCACACACTGTCTATCAGTGATAACAGATACAAACCTAGAAGTGGTCTTTTTAATTTTTTCTCTTTCTTGTTTGTTTTTTGTTGCTGTTCTTGTGGTTTTTTGTTCTTTTCTTCTTCACTGTTTGATCTTTTTATATGACTGTGAACATGGTTTCTAACCTCTTTGTGGTTGTTCTGTTCTAATTTTGATCTCTTACCTCTCTCTTTCCCTCCAGTCTTCTGTACCAGTTTCCCAATGTTAGCCTGATCCCCCTTTGTTCTTCAGTCTTACTTCTAATCTCTCCCTCTTCCTTCCACCTATTTTTTCTCTAACCCCTTTTAAACTTTAACCCCTGAGGGTAAAATTGACATATTAAGGACTTATATACTGCATATAATTTTCTGGTCTGTTTTACATTTTGTTACATAACCATGAAAATAGTTCATATGGTTAAAGGAGGCAAATTATGGTTACCTCAGTTTGTCATTTCCTAGGTTGTGATCATTGTGACTATTATTCCTGATTGTACAATTTTAGCCAAAAGAGACACAATTGTTATAAACGGCTATTCTTCCTGGTATTACAAGACAGAGACTGAATAAGGATCAGAGAAAGGACAAGGAGCTGAGCCAAACAGGCAGCAGTTTCTCATCACCAACAAATTAAAGATGTAGAATCTTGCAACAGATTCAAAACCCAAAAACCAGTTACACCTGGAAGATACGGCGGAGAAATAGTCATTTCCTTAGGGTTCTAAATACTAGCAACAAAGCAACCTACAACTAAAAAAAGAAAAGAAAATGATAAGACACTTACAAAGATGCAACCCCAGACATCCAGTTCACCAAAGGCAAACCCAGAGGGCAATGAGGGGGGACAATCCAAAAGCCACCCACCTGGCCTCTCTGAAGTGGTAATGACAAAGGAACAGAATGAAGCTCTTGAAAAAAAATTAAATAAAAAATAATTTCTCAGATAACTGCAGAAAAAGTGTCATGAAAACCATGCTTAGTGACTCTAGTAGATAGACAAAAATATGGAGGAACTTAAGAAAATTGTGAAAGCCATCAATGCTCAGCATAGGAAACAAATGGAATCCATAAGGCAGAGTTTCAAGCAGAAATCCAGGAGAATAAAAATTCCATTGAAAATATCTGCAGCAGATTAAGCCAGTGTGAAGAGAGTATCTCAGATATAAAAGACAGGCTTGTGGTCAGCAATCATGAAAGAAAAATTCCTTAAAAATAGCAAGGGAAAAAAAAATAGCAAGAGACTATGAGAAATCAATCCAGTAGCTGCTAGGTGAGACAAACAATAACTTAGGATTGATTGGAGTCAATGAAAGAGCAGGAGATAGCGCAAATGATATAAAAAACTTCACAGACATCCTGGCAGAAAACTTCCCTGGTAGGGAAAAATAATTTGACACACAGTTAAGTGAGACATATAGAATCCCAATTAGCCATGATCAAACAAACAATCTACAGCCAGGCATATAATAATCAAGATTCCAGATACTTAACACAAGAATAGAATCTGAAAAGCTGTCAAGGAAAAGAAACAAATCACCTATAAAGGAAAATCCATCAAAATCACAGCTGACTTCTCAGCACAACCACTCAAGTCACGGAAAGCTTGGAGTGAAGTATTTCAAGTTCTAACAGAAAACAACCTTCAAACCAGATTGATGGACCCCACAAAACTATCTTTCAAAACTGATGAGAAATAAGATACTTCTGTGACAAAGAACATCTGAGGAAATTTATGACCACAAAATCTGCACTCCAAAATATTTTGAAGGATATTCTAGAAAAAGATAACAAGGATTACAACTCCATGAATCCCAACAAAAGGAATCTACCAGGCGAGGCAAACAAACAGAGGGCAGGGAAAAAAAGAGGGGGACCAAAAACAGTAAAATAACATGACGAGGAAAAGTCAATACAGATCAGTTATAATCGTCAATGCACCAAACAAGACTGGCAGAATGGATCAAAAAGCAAGATCCAACAATATGCTACATATAAGAAACACATTTAATTCAAAAGGAAATTCATAGACTGAAAGTCAAAGAATGGGAAATAATACTCCACATGACAGGAACTCAGAAAAAACCAGCAGTAGTTATTCTGTTTACAGACAAAGTGAATTTCAAGCCAAGTTTCATTAATAGAGATAAAGAAGGTCACTACACCCTTATAAAGGGAACAATCCAAAAGTAAGAGATAACAATCATAAACATATATGTCACAAATACCAGTGCACCCAACTATATAAAATAATTGCTAACGAACATGAAAAATCGAATAAGCACTAATACAATTGTATTGGGAAATCTCAATACTTCACTGTCACAAAAAGACAGATCAAAACAGAGAACCAAGAAGTCAATCTGCCCTTCCCATGGGCCAGCCAGTACCTGGGCTGGAAGACAAAATACACCCCCCACCCCCGGCAAGGGCAACCGGCTGATTTGAAGGAACACAGGCTGGGATGACAGCAACTGAGGTACAAAAGCAGCTTAATGCTTGTAATGACTGATTGAATTTGCAGGCTTAAAGCCAGTAGTCTGAGCATCTGTTTAGAGCATAACAATATGCAGTATAGCAACTATGGGGGATTTCCTTTCATCTTGTTTCTAAAATCCAATATTGTTCTCACTGTTTTGTTTTGTTCTATTCCCTACAAAATAAAAAAACAAAATCAACAGTGAAATATTAGAACTGAACCAAACTTTTGAACAAGTAAGAGTTAGTAGATATTTACAGTGTTCTACACCAAAATATCAGAATACACATTCTTCTCAGCTTCACATGGGACATTCTCCAAAATAGATCACATACTAGCTCACAGAACATGCTTAAGAAAAGGCAAAGGAATTGAAATTATCCCATGCATATTATCAGACCATAGTGCAATGAAATTGGAAATCAATGGCAAAAGAAACCACAAGAACTTCATAAATACATGAATATTAAATAGCACCCTCATGAACAACCAATGGGTCACAAATGAAATTAAACAAGAAATTAGACAGTTTCTACAATTAAATGATACTGATAATACAACATACCAGAATTTATGGGACACATGAAAGCAGTCCTAAGAGGGAAAATTTTTTTTTTTTTTGGCAGCACCGAGAATTGAACTCATGACCTTGCACTTGCCAGGCAGGCGCTTAGCCCACTGAGCAGGATCCCTGGCCCCTAAGAAGGAAATTCATAGTCATGAATACCCATATCAGGAAAACAGAGCAAGCACAAATAAACAACGTAATGGTGAACCTCAAGCTTCCAGAAAAAAAGAGGAGGCTAAACTAAAAGCTTGTTTGAGGGAGGAAATTATAAGAACCAGAGCACAAATTAACACAATAGAGACTAAGAAAACAATACAAAGAAACAATCAAACAGTTCTTTGAAACATTAAATAAAATCCACAAACTCCTATCCAACTATCAAAAAGTCTCAAATTCATGCAATTAGGAATCAAAAGAGTGAAATCACAATGGACCCTGCAGAAATCCAGATCATCTACACCTACTTTGAAAACTTGTATTCTAATAAGATGGAAAATGCAGAAGAAATGTACAGATTCCTAGCTACATATGAATTACCAAAGCTGAATCAAGAAAATACAAAAATTCTAAATAAACCAATATCAATCAGGGAAATCAAAGATGTAATTAGAAATCTACCAACAAAGAAAATCCCAGGCCCTGATGGATTCACTGCTGAATTCTACAAGAAATTTAGAGAAGACCCAACACCACTACTTCTCAAACTCTTTAGGAAAACTGAAAGAGAAGCAATACTACCAAACTCATTCCTGGAAGCAAGCATTACCCTGATACCAAAACCAGAGAAGGACCCAACTAAGAAACAGAACTACAGGCCAATCTCCCTAATGAACATAAGATGCAATAGTCCTCAACAAGATTCTGGCAAACAGAATGCAGCAAGTCAAGAGTACACACCATGACTATATGGGATTCATTCCACGGATGCAGGGATGGTTCAACATACATAAATCAATAAATGTAACACACCATATTAACAGAGCCAAGGACAAAAGTCCTATGATCATCTCAATGATAGATGCAGAATAAGCTTTTGACAAAATCCAACACCCACTCATGATAAAGACCCTATAGAAAATTGGAATACATGGTCTTAACTCAACCTGATAAAAGCCATCTACAACAAACCAACAGTCAACACAGACTGTTCTAAAATCAAGAACAAGACAAGGATATCCACTGTCTCCACTTTTATTCAACATAGTCCTGGAAACTTTAACCAGAGCAATTAGACAAGAGAAAGGGAATAACAAAAGGAAAGGAAGAGGTTAAATTATCATTATTTGCAGATGACATGATACTCTACACAGAAGACCCCAAAAACCCCACTAAAAAACTGCTAGATTTAATAAACAAATTCAATAGCATAGCTGGATACAAAGTCAACAGTCAAAAATCAATAGCTAGAGCCAGGGATATAGCTCAGTGACACAGTGCCTGCCTGGCAAGCACAAGGTCCTGAGTTGGTTTATCAGTACCCACCCAAAAAAAAAAAAAAAAAAAAAAAAAAAAAAAAAATTCCTGTACATGAATAACAAACTAGCTGAGAGAACCAACAGTTTTCACAATACCATCCAAAAAAATGAAATACCTATGAATCAATCTAACAAGAGATGTAAAAGACTCTACATTGAAAACAGTACTCTGAAAAAGGAGACTGAAGAGGGCATCAGAAAATGGAAAGATATCCCTTGCTCTTGGGAATGAAGAACCAATATAGTGAAAATGGCCATACTTCCAAAACAGTTACACCAATTTATTGCAACTCTGATCAAAATTCCAACAGCATATCTCACAGCATTACGGAAAACAATCCTAAAATTCATCTGGAACCAGAAGAGACCTAGAATAGCAAAGGCAATTCTGGGCAACAAAGGCAAGGCAAGAAGCATCACAATCCCTGACTTGAAATTATACTATAAAGTTACTATGATAAAAAAGGCATGGTACTGGACAAAAAAAAAAAGACCCAAAGATCAATGGAAAAGATTAGAAGATGCAGAAACAACTCCAACTCCAGACATATTTGGTCACCTTATCTTTGACAAAGGTGCCAAACACATTCACTGGAAGAAAGCCTCTTTAATAAATGGTGCTGGAAAAACTGCCTCTGCACATGCCAAAGATTAAAATTGAACCCGTATCTTTCACCATGCACTAAAATAAATTCAAAATAGATCAAAGATCTAAATATTAAAACAAACACTAAATCTGCTGGAAAATAGATTAGTAAAACTCTTGAAGACATTGGTGCAGTCAAAGGCTTTATGGATAAAACCCCAATGGCATAGAACTATCACAAAAAATCAACAACTAGGATCTCATTAAAAAGCTTTTGTATAGCAAGAGAATTCACCAGAGTGAAGAGACAACCTACAATGTGGGAAAAAATGTTTGTCAGCTGTTTCTCAAAGGATTATTATCAAGAATATAGAAAGAACTCAAAAATATCAGACCCCTCAAATTTAAAGGCCCAATCCAAAAATGGGTATCTGAGATGAACACACAATCCTTGGGTAAAGAAATAGAAACAGCAAATAAATATATGAAAAAATGCTGAACATCACTGGTCATTCAAGAGATGCAAATGAAAACAACACTGAAATTTGATCTCACCCCAGAAAGGATGGCTGTCATTAAGAAATCAACCAATAACATATGCAGGCAAGGCTATGGGGAAAAAGGAGCCTTTTCCATTGTTGATGGGAGTGTAGACTGACACAATCACTGTGGAAATCAGTATGGAGATTCCTCAAAAAACTAGGATTAGAGATTTCATTCAACCCAGCTATTCCCCTTCTGGGTAATTTCCCAGAAAAATTAAAAACATCACACCACAACGATACATGTGCACCTATGTTTATAGCAGAACAATTTGTAATAGCTAAATCTTGGAAACAACCTAAATGTTCATCAACCGAGGAATGGATAAAAAGATGTGGCATTTTTATACAATGGAATATTACTCAGCTATAAAAAAGAATAACCTTGTGGCTTTTATAGGTAAATGGAGACAACCTGAGACCATACTCATAAGTGCCATAAATCACACTCACATTTATAAATATCATATTGTCTCTGTAGTGTAAAAAATAATAAAAGTAAAAACCTGAAAGAGTAATAAAAGCCAAAATGTACAATAGATATTGTAGTAATGAAAGGGAAAGAAATTGCTCAAAAGGAAAGAACAACAGGGATAGGGGAAAGGAGACAAGGAAGAAAGGAAAAGATTGTATGTATATAGGTATACATATATAACTGGATGTATGTATATGTATGCAAGGTAGATAACTATACTACTAATCTCTGTTAGTTCATCAAAAAGAACAGTTTGTGCTGTCACTGTTTGATCATTTTTTATGCCTAGATCTTGTAACCTGAACAACTACATCTAAGATAACCATATGCAATATATTAACTAGTGTTATTTTCCTTTTTTTTTTTGAAGTT
>RJWT010024030.1:0-16608 GCA_004365215.1 Cuniculus paca | reverse complement strand
ACCTGGCCACCCTGACGACCGGGCGTCCCCTGGAGCCGCCTCACCGCCATGTGCCTTTGCTGCTCTGTCACTGCTGTGTCTCACTCAGCTGGAGAATAAGCAAGTGTGTCAGTGCAGGACCAGGGCGGGGCCTCAGATGCCGTCTGCTCCAAAAGTCCTGATGGGGCCTGAGCTAGGAGACGCGGAAAAGCTGAAGTGATAAGCACAGTATCAGCAGACACTGCCATTGTGAGCAGGGTTTTATTCTGGGCCCACAGCATAATTTGAGACTAGAATAAAAGGTGTTGCAATTGGTAAAAGCAGTATTAGCTTAATAAATTAAAACTATACCACGCTCTCTGAGGCAGACCACTGGGACCTTGATTATTCCTTGGTCCATTTGCTGAGGCGGGGCTGGAACTGGCCCTGCTGACCATTTGGACACGTCTTGGGTCTGGCCCTCAAATTCTCTGGGAGAACCCACGAAAACAGTAACCCAGGTAACCACCATGGTACGTGGCTATGCTGTCTGTGAGGACCCGGAGACTGCGCTAGTTTGGTTCTTGCTGGGGGTTCAAAGCTGAGCTCCGGTTGGCCACTCCTCAGGAACCACAGAAACATCTGGACTGCACGGTCCCTCTGCTCCTTGGGACAGGAACACTAGCGGGCTGTGTTGAAAGCTCTAAAGGTTCGCTGTCCCTGGACGAGAGTGTACAGACGCACACACCAAGTCACCAGAAAGCCCTGCTCAGACCTCACTGCTCTATCCCTCAGGGCAATGCTTCTGGGAGCACACTCTCCTCCTGCCAGGCCACCTGCAATCAGCTGAGATTCAACAACAGCCTCTGACGGGCAAGAGCGTTCAGAACCTGCGCACAATGCCACCTCCGTTCACGCAGGCTGTCAGGGATGCCCCCTTCTGTCTTGGCACTAGGAGAAGCTGCCTTCATCTAAAAAGACCTGCTTGCTCATTGCCCTGCTGGTGACTCGGGCCCCCAATGGGAAATCCTGCTTTTCCCCTCTGGCTGCTGGGAGCGTGGGGATGTGGAGGCCACAGGAGCAATGCAGAAGACTGCAGGCCACACTGGCTTGGAGGGTAACACTCATCCTTGGCTCTCTGGGCTGCTGATCCATGTGACCTGTCACCCCAGGGTCTGCAAGCCGCTGCTGGTTACCATCTGACGCACGCGCAGATGGGCGGGTGGGATGACAAAAGCGATCCCGGCGCAGTGCTGCTCCCTGGCTCTTGAGTCCTTGACTCCGTTTGGACTCTGGCACATGTTCGTGGGATAAACAGGTAGCTCTGCATCAACACAGGTACTTGTCCCAGGCCCTGCTGATCAGGGCGGGTAATGACATACAAGTAAAAAAACAAAACAAAACAAAATGGGGTGGGAGGTATGCTCTTCATGAAAGCAGCATAGAGCTTGGTGCGTCGGGCCTGACTCTCCAGTTCGCCCTGGCTGGCTTCAAATCTTAGATCTGACCTAGCATCCGTGAGAATCTTCCTCATCTACAAAATGAGTAAATAACAGGATTTAGCTCATAACGTGGTCATGAAGATTAAGTGAAATAACTCATTAAAGGGCTCAGAGCACACCCTGGCACTCCTGGTCAGCACTGGACACAGGGCATCTATTAATTAATTAATTAAATGAATTTAATCACTTCAGAGAGCACCAAGGAGCGAAAGGCACAGGTCTCAGTGAGGCTCCATGCAGGGAGTGGCAACTGGGTCCCCAGTGCCACGAATTAAGGAACTCTGGCTTGCTCATGGATCATTCATGACTTTGGTCTATCTGGAGTTTAACACAGAAAAGGTAGCAGTGCCCCAGAAGTGATAACTCCTTGCTGGGAAAAGTCCTTTTAAAATGTGCAAACAGATGAACAATGGGGTAAATCAGGAGACCTGGGACCAACTAACTGGAACACAGCAAGCTAGTGAGGCACTCCTGTCAGCCCAAGGAGACCGCTGCGGGTGACCACAGGAGCCCTTGCTACCTTCGCTGCCCTCAAGAAAGCCTGGGGGCAGGACGAAGTGGCATCGTATTGTCCGGCTGGCTTTCAGGGGGCATATCCCTAGAGGGTTCATGAACCAGTGCCTACATCCCAGTGGCACATTCCAGAGCTAAGAGCACAGCAATCCCTTTTCCGCCGGGACAGCAACGCCACAAGCAATGGCTTCATGTCTTCTGGTCCTGACATCTCTTTGGCCCTGCAGAAGACTGAAAGAAAGTGCTGACTTCCTGCTTCCTGTTTTCTAAAGCAGCAGGGCCACTTCCACAGACACTGTCTTCCTTGGGCCCTTGGTGCTCCATTTTGTGGCCCAACCCTGCCCGCTCCTTTGAGGTAGGTCTTGTCTCAAAGGACCTAGAACCATTGAGTTAACAGGTAGCTAACTGTGTAATCAAGATGCCCATAACTGCCTTGGGGGAAGAGTAGAGAACAGTGAATACGGGTGAGAGAAGAGAGAAGATGCAATAGAAGTTAACAGTTAACTATTAACCTAAACAGGGATTTGCTGTGAACAGAGCGTCAGGAGAGAGAAGCTGAGTGGAAAGGGAGACGGAAACGCGGAGCGCGCTGGGCCCGGCTGGGCTGCCAGCGTCTGTCCCGAGTGGGCTGGCCTCTGCTCTCCAGGCCTCTCACCTAGGCAGACACCAGGCCAGCTGGGAAAGGACAGCCAGGCACATCACCACATCTGTGCTAGAGAGTTCAGGTTTGTTTTACATACCCTGGAGTTATCTACATGGCACATGGATTTAATTGCAGGTAAATTCCACAGGGTCTCCCCTCCTGCCGAGGTAAACACTACTCTGGAATATCGTTCACCTGGTGGTAACAAAAAAGAAAAGAAAAAGTGTTATCAGTCATTCATTCTTCTTAAGACACAGACCTCAAAAACAATTTAAAGTGGGAACTACATGGCAATTCATTAGCAGCAGGGAATTCTTTTCTTTCATAAATTCCCGGAGAAACTTTTCACAAAAGCAATGCTATATATCGCCTTAGCACAAAGCCTCTGTCTCCTTGGCACGCCTTAGAGGCACAGTGCATGCATCACAAATCTATCTCCGATCAAATTTTAATGAGGAAGAAAGATGCATAACAATTTTCAGCAGGGATGAACTGAAACGCCTCCCTCTTAAATTTCACAATGAGTCCCCAGAATGTTGTAAAGACCGAAGTGTGACACGCTAGGGCAGTGATGGCGAACTTTTCAGAGCTTTCAAAGATACCAACAGCCCGCTGCCGCACTCGCATCCCGAGTTCACTGCCACTGCGGGCGGGTGTCTCAAGAACAGACAGTCAGGACACTGCTTTCCCTGGCGGCGAGGGAAGATCGCAGGCAATCGACGTGAAAGCAGTACAGTCAGAGTCTGGTCAAGCAGAGAGTGCTGGCCAGGCCAGCACCACGGGTACACTGTGTGTTCTGAGTGTGCCTATCTCTCCGGTGTGACAGAATCCGAAAACAACACCCAGAACCCAGGCCGCTGCAGCTGGTGGTGAAGTATGGGCCGCGCTGGGAAGAGCATGGTGTCCGGCCCCAGCCGTGGCTGTAGCCAGGCTGCTACAACAGACAGCTGAGTAGGTAGGAGTATCCTAGGCAGTCACACAGGACTGGGCTCTTGGGGGAGTCCATGTAAAGATAAAAACTCATTGCAACTGTGGCGGGAGGCACATCTGCTGGAGGCCAGGCCTCTACATAAAGACAAAGTGACCAGGCCTAAAATAAGGAACAACACTTGGTGTAGTAAAGTCTAGATCCACATCAGTCACTTTGGTGTGTGACTGAGACCCTCAGACGCGTTGCTTCCTAAAAAGTTCTTTGTTGCTTCCACGCACACTTGCCGTGTGACTTGCTTTGCTACTGGATCAGTATTACTTTAGCAGTTATGCTTATAATCTTACTGGTTGATCACAGCTGTAACCCATGTTGTACCCACGTGGTTGTGCACTACAAAGCTTCCCCTGAGAAGTGGGGTCCTCACCAACCCACTCGGGGCCCCTGCTGCCTCTCATAAGCTGTGTCTCTCCCCCTCAATAAATAGTTCCTGCTGTCAACCTCCACTGTTCCTTAGAAGAATTCATTCTTCGATTTTGGGGAACTCAAACTCAGCATATCAGATGGCTAGCAGGCTGGGAGTTATAATATTTCCCTCATATCCTTTAAAGGTCTTGCGTCATTTCCTCCATCACTGTCACAATCTGGTGACCAAACGCAGCTATACCTTCTCTGAGCTGCTTCTTCCTCTGTGAAATGGTGACAGCAACAACTGTTTCAACCAGTTGTGAGAATTAAATGACATGATGAAAAACAGGTGCTTAGTAAGTACTGTTGTCTCACTCATTAAAAAATTTAATATTTAGCAAGGAAAACAAAGTAATTTTATGTTACCTAAAATGTACTAATAAAATTAATTGGTAAATTATGAACAAAGTTTTATTACACAAGGTTTTATTCATGGTCATGACATTTTCTTTAATAAACTCTTGTCTTTATCAAATCGCTACCGTCCTAGGTAGACTGATTTCAAGAGCCAAATCAACCTGGTGGAAACAAACATCTCTTTCACACAGAATTGACAGTGGCTGTGGTCAGAGCAAGAACCTGTTACCTTGAGACAAGGGTGTGGTGTTGACTGCTGGAATACAAATCAGACTGTGTTTCACCACCTTGCTAATGTTCTTCCTGGCTAAGATAGCAACCAGCAGATGTGGGCGAAGCAAGACTATGCTGTAACTGAGACAAATAAAGCAGCCAGAAAGCACAACTATCCACAGTTCAGTTTTTCTGCGTTTTAAGAGACAGAAAAGGGTTGTTTTCTGAA
This sequence comes from Cuniculus paca, assembly GCA_004365215.1. NCBI lineage: Eukaryota > Metazoa > Chordata > Mammalia > Rodentia > Cuniculidae > Cuniculus > Cuniculus paca. Next base: position 11,797 of record RJWT010024030.1, on the reverse strand, counting down.
GTCCGCTAAGACCCCACCTAACCTACTTTCTTTCTGTTACTACATAGTGAAACAGGGTTCAGAACAAAGATCCCAAGACTTGGCAAGACCTGGAAACATTAACGATCCACTGAGGTCCTCCAGGGTTCCACTACGAAAGAAGCAAATTCAAACGGGTTCTTCAGCAGCAGCAGCGAAACCCTGGAACCCCAAGGGCTTGCGTGTTACTCCCTCAGTAGAAACTGTGCTTATCTGCAGAGCCTCCTGCCGGTCACTGTGGCCAATCAGTGTTCCTGCCAGTCTGCCCACTTCCCGCAGGCGCCTCTCCCCAGGAGCTGCGCAGTAACCCAGCTGTGGCCCTGCCCCGCCCTGCCCCGCGCTGCTGCGCCCCAGGCTGCGCACACAGTGCCTGCCAGGCGCCAAGGCGCATGCTTGGGCCTCTGGGCCTGGTCTTGCTTCTTCTGCTCTGCTATTGCTCAGTGATGAAGCAGGCACGTGGATGGTCCTTAGTACACGCTTTGCCAATGGACCAAACTTCAAAACTTTTCTTGATAATAAAATAGATTATTTTAGGTTTCAACCCAAACATATGTACTGTTCTTTGATCCAGAAATAAATAAGATAAAGAATTTGAAAGTTTGGGTAGGGTCAAGAATTTTATTAGATTCGTATTTTCCTTAACGTTAAATCTAAGTTGATCATCTTTTTAGTTTTTGTTATAGATAAATTCAGATAGTGGTTGACCAACCTAGGGAAGTAGTCAGTCTGCAGGCTACGGAGCCGGGGTGCGACCCTGCTCTGCCCTGGTGCTGGGAGGCAGCCACAGGGCCTTCCCGGGACACTACTCACTTGGAACGTCGCAGAAAAAGCTGTCTTTGTGGAAGTTCCAGTCCACTTCCCTTTTCTCTCTTTCATAATGATCCTCTGACCACCGATCATCCCGATGGCTGAAACGGAATGACAATTTGACCTTCAGGAAAGTTCTGGCTATTTCAAGGTGACATGCATATGGTAACAGTACAGCCTCAAAGTCACACGCTGTTCAGCGACTGACAGTGCACTTGGAGGATTAATGCAAACAGCCAACATTCATTTTCTCACTTTGGAAAAAGAAAAGAAACATCACCTCTTCATCCTACTACAACACAACCTTAAAAAACACCTAGGTAAGCAACTCGGTGGCGAATGACTTTCTGTGGCATATTTTATATTTAACCTTTTTGCTCATGCATCTGGAAGAATTCATTAAGTAATATTTATGTAGATTATATAAAAATACATGATGGTTACCTTTTTGCTTGCTCATCTGCATATTTAAAAGGGTAGTTTGCTAGCGTTGCTTTGTATCCGGTGTTCTTGACCATGTTATTCCACGTGACCAGTCTCTGGCCTATTGTTGTCCCTCTTGGTTCAAAACCCTAGGCAAGATGTCACAAGTTCCCATCAGCACATTTCATTCCAGGCTGAGTGCAGTCACAGTGACATAAAGATCACCTGTTCACTGTGACAGCACAGGCGAGGTACAGGGCTCAGAGAGGAAGAAGAACACTTACCAGACACTTACTTTCCTAACTGATGCCCACACATTTAGGAAGTGCTTATTTTTATCTCATAAACACAGGCACTGTCACGGTGTCTCACAAAGGGCACAGCGCTATACTTAGCCACTTTTTTCTCATGCTTCCACCCCATGGGAGCATTTACTTAAAAACAGACCACTGTTAGCAACAGTGAAATTCCTTCAGCTTCTTTTGGGAGGAAAAGCACATTCAGTTTTACAGCCTTTATGAAAATATTTTTATATGCTATGCAGATTCTGTAGTATATTACTTTTTAGCTTAAACATGGGGACAGAGAATCAAAACACCCAGAATTTTGAGGGTGAGTAGGTTCCCTGATCTTTTATCTTTAGTTAGTGCAATGTTTATTTATAAAGGACTCTTCAATTAGGTGTCTCATCCCTGACTATGTAAGAAGCTGAGAATACAGATTACACATACTTCTGCATTGCAAAAGAGCCACATACTCACCCAAGGCTGGAGGTGGATTCAAAAGAAACACAATATTAAACAAGAGACGGTGATCTGCATTACAATACTTGGTTCAAGGCAACAGTGTCAGCTCCAGAGAACCGATCTACTCTGCGGGCTCGGGTCCTTCCTTACCAGCAACGGATCTGAGAAGTCTGGCAGCTCTGGCACCAACACGCCCACCAGGGCGCAGACCACGATGAGCAGGGTGCACAAGCCCAGGACCACCACCGGCCAGTCGGCTAGCAGGGCTGCGTAGCTGCAAGTAGAGAGCACAGGACGCTGCTCTGAGGCAATGAGGGGTTTGTGCCGCCCAGGAGCGCAACTTGTTAAGTCCTCACGAGTTAGACCTGGTACTGGCGTTCATTAGTGTACGATGGCGTTCTGAACACACCCACACAAGCACACACACTCATGTGCACACAAGCACATGCCCAGGCACACACAGGATATACACAGGCGCACACACAAGGAGGACACACAGAGGAACACACGAGCACACATAGGCACACACAACAGTGATAGAAAATTACAAGATCATTTTCCTTTCATTTTTTGTGATAGAGCAGTAGTGATCATACATCACAGGCTGCCGAGAGTCAGGATGTTGGACTGTGAGTCCCACGAGGGCAGGGGCACTGGTGCGCTCTAGTTAGCATGGCATCCGGGCCTTGCAGGAAGTACTCGGTGAATGCTTCTGATGAAATGACACCCGGGGTACCGACCACCTGTCCACCAGGTGTTGTGGTCTGGCTCTAGCCTCTGCCTCACCTCAGGAACTGCGCCCACTGCCGAGCCTGCCAGGGGCCCCTCCTGCACATTTGCCCTGCCTCCCCACACTGCCCTGCACCACCACGTCCTGGCCACACCTCCTCATCTGTACATTTCCAGGCCTTCACAGGAGCACAGTGCCCCATGGAAGGGGACTAAACCTCAAAATGCATTCGGCTCCTTGAATTTTTATTTTTTCTCTTTTATTGTTATTAGCACATGTTTGCAGCATATAATGATCACACTCCTCACGTGGAGCAGGCACACACTGAGAACAGTCTTTTCAGGCCATCTCTCAGTCCCCTTCCCATCTGCAAAAAGAAGAACCCAGAACATTTTTAACTTATGAGCCACGCCTCTCGAATCCCCAGTGGCGCCAGCCCACCAGCTGCTGGGATGTCCACTGCTGGTTCATTTCAGACAGGTTCTTACACACGGGTCTGTCAGTCACTTCTGCAAAGTCACGCAGCTGTCAATAACGCTGGCGGAGCTCAATGTGTGAAAAGGCCGCTCTGTCCCTAAGAACAGACTGCTGGTCTGTTTACGCTCTCCTCTTTTCGTGGATCTGGCTTTGTGGGTATATTTACTTCAAATTAAAATTCTAATAAGGGAATGAAATGTAACAGAATCGTACTGTGATTCCAGATACTTTTCTCACTGTTCCTGTGCAGTGATTCCACAGACCAGGTGAGTGGTGCAGTGTGCTCTCCCCGGAGCACTGCGGCCCTTGCCCGTCCTGAGCCCATCTGGGTCGCACTCACTTCCAGGAGGAGGCTGCAGCCCGGCTGTGCTGTCCAGGAGCCATGGATACCAGGAGCAAGTAAGCCCGAAACATGTCTGTGCCCCCAAGTTCACAGTTACTCTCAGACCCACAAGCAGTTCATCTCTATGCGAATCACTCCCATAGGACGCTGAGCTGAACTTTATTCACTTGACTGCAAGTTCCGGATCTAAACTTGGGTAAGGAAGCTGGGTGTGGTGGTGCATGCCAGTCCCAGCAGCCTGGGAGGCTGAGACAGGAGATTACCAAGTTCATGCCCAGCCCAGCAACTGAGCAACTTGAGACCTTGTCTCAAGATATAAAGTAAGCAGGGCTGGGGGTGGAGCTCAGCGGGAAAGCCGTGGGTTCAGTGCCCAATACACACACACAACCTCACCAAGGAGAAACTACGCCGGGCGCATCGGAATCACTAAGAGTGACCAACTGTAATGAAAACATGACTCTCAGAGGCGGCCTGTGCGGTTTGGCTTCTAGAACACACCCCTCGCTGTGCACTCCTCCACCAAGCAGGAACTAAGACAAAGCAGCTGCTTTGCCGCAACAAAGGCCTCTGCATCAGCAGCGCGCCTGAGACTTCCTGCTCACGGCTTCAGACTTTCGAGTCCTTTACATGTTCGACCTCTAAAATATCAGCCCTGTGAGATGAAAATGGCTTCGGGCTTACAAGCCTACTCATCACGCATTACTGAAATGGACCCACTGTCTTTCAAAAGAACCAGAGTTACATTTTTATCCACAAACCTGTTATTGACAGAGGGCGCTGGGCCCCAAACTGCTTAGTTTTTATACTCTGGTTTAATTTACCCATATAATGAGTTTTGTTTTGTGCTTTTGAAAAATCTGTACACACATGCACAGCACCCCTAAAGCCGTCTTTCAGTAACTGCTTCTCTTCCCCTTGAGCACATTTTTGATTTCGCAGCACTGCTCTGCGCCCTCTCCCTGCACAGCGCGCTAGCCTCCCACGGGGCAAGCCTGCGGCTCACGCGCGGCCGTGTCACTGCGGCCGAGGGCTGTCGCAGGGTGCGGTGGGAGCGAGCCCCCGGCAGTCTGCTCACTGGGGCTCCTCCTAGGCACACACACCACTCTTCCCACCACCCACGCTGCCACTGCCAGGCCAGCCACGGTGCCCTGGGGAGAAGAGGTTCACGTCACCAGGACACCATGACACGCAGACAGCGGCATAGCATCAAGGTGAAAGCTAATAAAACAAGAGGAGTGCAGGAAACCTCCACGGCCTGTGCTCATGGGCGCGTGCATGTGAGCTGGGGACACCCTGTCTGCACGCTGGCCCGGCTGCTGCAGCTGTGGAGGCTGGGGTCTCATGGGAGGTCCCTCAGACACACTCAGATTCTCAGCCACCTCCTTACTGGGTTTTCTCTGGAAGTAGGACAGAAACAACTGCTCAAGCAAATAAACTAAGTGTCTCACAGGGCCAACACACGGTCAAATGGCATTAAGGGGGCCAGTCATAAATGGGTTGTTTCTGCCACAGTAACACGGCACAGTATTTTCTTAGCTCCCACACTTTCCCCTTACACTCCGTTGTGTTTCTAAAAACACTTCTCCCCCCTGCCCCGGGGAGAGCCAAGCTCACAGTCTCCATGTCCTGAATCTGAAGTGAAGACCCTTCTCCTGGCACCCCGGACCCTAACCCTGGTAGCCTGCCCTTTGCTCCCCAAGTCCTCTGCAGGCAAACTCTTTTGCCTTCATTGTAATCCTTCTGTTTCTCTCAGTACTCTTCCTTATTCTTTTTTGTCTCTGAAGGGTAGGCATTTCAAAATGTTATTAATCACAGTTTCCTGTGGCATCATGAATTCAGTGGGAAGAATGACTAAAGTTCAAGAAATTTCACATAAAAAAAATAGGATTCAAGGGCTGGGGATCTAGCTCAGGCCTAAGCACCTGCCTGGCAAGCGCAAGGTTGTGAGTTCCATCCCTGGTGCCGCAAAAAAAAAAAAAAAAAAAAAAGGATTCAGAATACTTTCACTCATTAAAGTAATATATTCATCCAGCAATTAGCATGAAGTTAACAAAGACACAAGGCATTGTGGGAATACAAAATGGCAGGCACAGACCCTGGCTGCAAGGAAGCCATAGAAAATTATACAGCCACACAACTCTCTGCACAAGTCAAGACAGAGGTGCTTCTACAGTCGACGACAAGATGTTCTGTGAATAGAAGAGTACTTATGGCTAAGGTGGAAAAGGGAATCAGGAAAGACTTTTTTGAAAAACTTGTATTTATATGTATATATAGCAAAAAGAAGAAATTAGGAATTCTAAAAAATACCAAAGGGGAAAACACTTAAAAATCTTTTCAGAATGCGAAAGTTTAGTCTATTGAGAAAGCCCTTCTTATGTGTAGAGAACTGAAATTCTTTTCCTTAATATTACATATTTACTTGCATTTTCCCTTTATCTTTTCTCATTTTTGACAAAAAATCGGAAAATCTTAACAAAATGTGGTGATGCAGTCCAGTGGAAGAAGGAAATTCTAATACATGCTACAACGTGGAAAACCTTCAAGACATTAGGCTAAGTGAAACAAAGCAGTCGCAAAAGGATGAAACTGCAATTCCCGTGCAGGAAGGGAAAGAATGATCAAGTGCAGGTAGGACAGGGTCGCCAGGGCTGTGGGACTGGAAACAGCAGTCACCGCTTAATGGGTTCTGAGTTTCTGTTTCGCAAGAAGAGACGTCCTCTTTCGGGCAAACCAGCATAGTGACAATGACCGCTGCACAGTGCAAATGCTTGTGATGCCACAGGACTGCATACTCAGAAGTGCTTGACGTGCAATTTACAGATGGCATTTTACCACAGTTAAAAAATAAATATTATTTTACAAGAGAGAAGCATTTACTAATGGATTGTGTTTCACCACAATTAAAAGAAAAGTATTATTTTTAATGGAAGAAGTGTTTAAATGGAAGAAGAAACTTTGTAGCAATTTTGCTTTAAAAGATAACTCTCTTGAGGCAGGCTTTGGAGTTACTAGCATCTAAGCTTCTCTGGCAACTAAGTTTCAAAGATCACTCAGACTTTCCCAAGTGCAATGACATTGCATCTGGACAGGACTCACAAACAGTGGTATAACCCTGTCTGATGAGACAATGCTCTCCCCCTCCCCAAGAAACTCTTATCCATTTAATGTTTCCTCTACAAAAAGATAAACTTCGAACATTTCCACACTAGTAGGGATATACCACAGTGAGAAAGACAGAGGACGTACTGTGAATAAACTGCCATGTACTAGTTGGCAGACCAGTACCTCTGCCCTAGTACAGGACAAGATGCAACCGATGAGACAAATACAGGGGATTAGACACAAACAGAGCTTAAAGGCTAAACACCTACACTAAGATTCATAACCATTTCTGGAGATAAGAGATTCTTCCAGCAGTTATCTCAGGAATATTTTTCCTTTATAAAAATAGGGATGAGGAAGTTAGAAAGAGCAGCAAACTGCGGGTGAGACACTAGAAGGGCACATGCAGTGGGCGAGGTTACTCTGGTAAAGTGACCCAAAGTGCCTTACCTTTTTGGCAGCTTGAAAGGTCTGGGTGTTCTGGAAAAAAGCAAAGAGAAATGATCAGAAGTTAAGCATGATACTGTTAGCAGAAGTTTCACATGCGGATTGGACATTTACTTTTCCATTCTCCTCTGCAGATCCTGGGAAGACTAAACAAGCAGGCAATCTACTAGTGCTGCGTTAAACTCTTTCGGCCTTGGTGTTGGCCACGTACAATACACCATGCTCACGTGGCCCTCCCAGCCCCAGCCTCCATCTCTCTGGGACCTGGGGCTGCAGGGACCCTGTCGTCTTCCTGCACTTCCTGTCCACGGTGCCTCCTTATTTATTAAAGTTCTCCCAACACTGTTTTGTTCTGTTAAAAGGACAGCAATACTTTCTGGTACTAGAAACATCTATTCTCTCTATTTTGTTTCTTTTTGTCTTGTTTTGAGGCAGTGTCTCACTATGTGGTACAGCCTGGCCTTGAACTTGCTCAAGTAGTCCAGGCTGGCCTTGAACTGATGGGGATCCTCTTCCTCAGCCTCCTGAGTGCTGGGATTACAAGCGTGTGTCACCATGCCTGGCTCTACTCTTTCTTTAAGGTACCGGTGGACCCCCAAAGCTTCAATTTCTTTTTCTTTGTTTCTTTTCTTTTTGAGACAGGGTCTCACTCTGCAGTTCAGGCTGGCCTTGAGCTCACTCACGATGTCGCTTAGGCAAGCTTCGAACTCACAGCAGTAATCCTCTAGGCTCAGCCTCTGAGTGCCAGGACCACAGGCATGTGCCACCATGCCCAGCTTTGAGCGTTGATTTCCCAATTTCTATCTTCACAACCCATTTGAACAAGTGTGGGCTTGCATTTGAGTCATGTTGTCCCCGTCTCTCGTTCCCCCTATGCTGCCACCCAGATATGCAGGACAAGCTTGCTAAAGGGCTCTAAGCTCAATCACTACTTCCGAACTCTGCGTTCGTTCTCAGCCGGTCAGTTTCCTATTCACGGGCACGTGCTAAGCTTTCAATGACAGTCTGCGGAGGACACAAAATCCACCACTCGCCGTCACCACACTCACAGTCGGTGTTCTCGTGGACGGGTCTGCAGACCCGGGGAGATTCCAGGCCCTTGCCCAGCTGCCGAGCCTTCCTTCCCAGCTCTGGGATGGGCGGCAGCATGCCGTGTGCAGCCTGCAGTTCTGCTGTCTTCTACTAAGCCACACACCAAAGAGTGCAGGTGTGAAATGATACCCCGCGAAACTTGTTTTGAAAATATAATCGCTTTTCACAAAAACGTTATTTATCTTAACATATAATTGGCTTATTTTTTAATGAAAAATACAATTTCTCAGTTTCAATTCCCATCTAGTATCTATGAGCTATAAAGGAAAACATAAACAAAAGCTCCTTGGAGGTTTTCAATAATTTTTGAAAGCGCAAAGGGCTTGTGAGACCAAAAGGCTTAAGAACCACTATACTACTACAGAGAACAGATACACACAGGATGCCCCCGCTACGTACACTCTCCTAACCTAAAGTCTTCACCCAGGCTGTGCCACACTTAGAGAAGAAAACTAAAGGAAACCTCTGTGCTCCACTCTTTAATAGCTTGGGCTGCATGTTGACATTTCTGGAAGATCTGAAGTTCTCTTTCTCACTTTTCCAATTACATCTTTCACTAAGCTACATACTGTACATGTAGGGTTTATAACTCCGTGTCTCCGTGTTTATAAAGCCTCATGCACTCGAAGGTGGGGCTTTCAGGTGGGGACTGGATCATGGGTGCAGTGCTCACCAGTGGAGTAGTCCTGACGAGTACATAGCTAAGTGTGATGTCGGAAGAGGCTCTGTCTCCCTCTCCTTCTCCTCCCTCCCCCACCCCTGCTTCCCACCTGCCACCCATGAGCAGCCGATCCTCTGCCAGGCCCCTCTGACATGCTGCCTGCCCTGGAGTCAGGGAACTATGGACTGAAACCTCTACAAACTGTGAACTGAAATGAGTTTCCTCCCCACAGTCGTGGGGGTTGGGCATTATTTCAGCGGCAACAAAGTAACCACCACATTATTCATTCTTAAAAAATGTATCTGCCTCCTAGTACAGCCAGGAATGAGACCACTGGGTCTCGCGCTTCTCCGAGTACTCTGCACAGCGCTTTGCAGTACTCTGTTCACACAGGTGCACGGTCCTACACCTCATCCTTTATTTACCTTACCTGCCCTCGGCATAGACTCTGAGCCTTTCACAATCCTGAGAATTGAGGAGACAACCAAGGGCAGGCACTCGAGCCTGAGAGGCCGAGTTTGTTGCTTGACATCCAGGTGTGCGTGTGTGCAAAGCTGAGGGGAGGCAAACCCACAGGGACAGTCACAAAGCGGTCACCTCCTGCACGGGAAGGCAGCAGCTTCCTTTGGGAGACACGTAACTCAGTCTGCGTATCCGTAGGAAGAATGTGAAGGAACTCGTGCTTTAGTATTAAGAAGGGGCTCAGCACCCCTAAACACCCCCAAAAAGCACTGTATGTATAGTATGTGCCAAGACGTCCCATTTTTAAAAAGACACTAAATACACAAAGGGGAACCATCCTGATTCGTGTTCACACTTCCGTAACTTAGCACAGTGCATGGTTCTTTGTAAATGTCAAATCTGTGTTTGTTGGATTAGTAAATAGGCATCAAACAAAGCTAAACTTGGTTTTATTCTCTCACATGTACACCCACTCACACTCACACACTCATACACTGTAACTTCAGCCCACTCCTGTCAAACCTAAGGTTCTTCGTATTTTACTAAACTTTTCACTTTCTGCTAGTGCCCACGAATCCTAGGGTAGCAGCTCTCTTTTCCAGGGCTACAGGACAAAGCTTACTCAGAAAGGTTAATCAGAGCGAGAACTTCTTTTGTCCAAAGCTGCTCTCTGCCTTCCTCCAGAGTGGAATGAGAAATGAAAGGCCCACTGGCCACACTCTTTTTCTCAAGTGCGCAGGTGCACTGTGGCCTCAGGCCTATCCTGGAGGCCGCATGCCTGACCCGAGGTCCCCTGGCCAGAGCCACCCGCTCTCTCAGGCTCCCCCACCCCTTTTATACGAGGCTCGTTTCTCTTGTGTCTAATTCAACAGTGACTTTTCATCAAATTTTCCTAAGGCTGCAATTTTTTTCATGAAACAGCTTTCTCTGAGCACCCACATACCTGCAGCCCTGGTTGGCACGGCGTGGATGGGGAAAGAGCAGGTGGATGCAGGTCTGGGTCTCCTGCGGTGGGCCACGGGGCCACGGCAACACAGAGGGGCAGAGCATGACCGCAGCTGGGGGTGCCTCACACACACTGCCCACACCATAAAAATGTCTGCTCCTGAACAAACCATGAAACACATTTGTTTCTTTGGCTAAGTCCACCAAGAATCCCCAAAAACCTATATTCTCATATCAATTACATATTGATTTTTTTGAGACAGGGTCTTGCTCTGTAGTCCAGGCTGGCCTTTAACTCTCCAGGTGGCCCAGTCTGGCCTTGAACTCATGATCTTCTTGCCTCAGCCTCCTGAGAGCTTATAGGCATGCACCACCATCTGTAGTGATTTTTGAAGAAAATAGTATTACTGAGATACAATTCCCATACCACACAGCTCATACATTCAAAGTGCATATTTAAGTGGCTCTCAGTACTTTCATAGAGTTGTGCGACCATAGCACAACCACATGATGACTTCGCTGTCTGAATTCTAGGATGAAGCTATTAGTGAGCTACGAGGAAAGTTATCTGTCCAGGCAGAGAGGGAGAATATGGCCCAGAACAAAAAAGGCGGTGGCTCACATATAACTTACATTTTCACTTCCTGATTTCCAGTTACACAGCCGCAAAAGCACCTCCTGGATTTCCAGAAAAAGTTAGTAACTTTGCCATCTTTAGACCTGAAATGGCCCCCAGAGCCCAATCCTTGACTGTATTTGATTAGGTATTTGCAAAGAAACAAGACTTTCTCATGTGTATTCTGAGCTGGAAGAAACAGAAACGTGACCTCCCCCCACCCCACCCCCCCAGCCATACTTTTGAAAGCTGCAAACGCCTTGGCTCTGAGTGGCTCACTGTCCGGAGACAGCGTGACTACAGACTCACCACATCCTTTCCGCCTAAGCACAGAATTCATCTTCTGTTACATCTGAGACAAAAAGGAGAGACTGTCGACATGGGTTGGAAAAGAAATACTGAGGTTACTACAAAGATACCTCCTGGGCAAACACTCGATCCCTTTGAAGTTTCCGCACTAAGGGACAGGACTAGCAGACGTCGGAAAGGCGTGGCCACGCTGCAGGTAGCACAGGAAGCCGCTGTGGTTGGCGGTGTTGCCTGCTTTCATTCTGCCTCTGTGCCTCTTCCCACCAGAAAGCATCTTTGAGAGTGGGCAAGCGAGGGAATCACCCCTATCCTCTCAGACAAGCGGCCCGCCTCCATGTGCAAGACCCTGGGCGCCCGTTCTGTTTGATACTTAACCAGAACTACTGCACGGTGACTTTCACTCGCTCCCGAGTCTTGTGTTAACCAACCAACCACCCTATCACCTGCTGGGGGGAGAAGCTCTCTTTTTCCCGTGTCCGCTCACCTTTAATGCCGTATGGCCCAAAAGCATGGCTGCCCAGCAACCACGCAAACCAGGCGAGCAGCAGCCACCTTCGCCTTCGGGGAGCCCTTCTTGCAGGCTGGGAGAAGAGGGTGTTTGCGTGTTCAGAGCACA
>RJWT010024029.1:5429-16713 GCA_004365215.1 Cuniculus paca | reverse complement strand
TCTTGGGGCCTCTGCCGCCAAGGAACATGGTGCTCTGAAGCTTTCTCCTCAAAGCAAAGTCTTTCACTTTTGCAGTTTGGAAGCTGCAAAGGTTTGAGACTTGCTGCTTTTTTGCACTGCCTTCAGGCCATCTTTTCAATTTTTCTGTTCCTTCTCAGCAATTGAGGTCTCAGCTGTATTTTTACAGTCCACAGCTTTACTGGAGCTTCCTTTCTGGCCAAACTCACAATATTTTAAATCACCCTGCTGGGTTCTGTGCTCTTGATTTACAACATAAATCTGGCTAAAAGCCCTTAACAATAGCCATGCCATGGCCTCAACATTTGACTGCCTTGAAATTTCTTCTGCCAGATTAATCAGTACACCGTCCTTAACCTTAGTCTCAGGCAAAGTCTCTGGACCTGAGCAAAATGCACACAAACTTTCTGCCAAGCCATAACATCCATGATGTGGAGTCCAACAACCAATGGTGTACTTCTTCCCTGCAGAAATTTCCTGAGCTTGGTCCTTATTGGCAGGCTTTCTACCAACCTTCTGGTCTCCTGAGCTCTGACCAGAATCTCCCCTACAGAACAGCCTAAGCTGTTCCAGCTCTATGCATACAGGTAACATCTTGGAACCTTTCCAAGCTCTTCCCACAAGCCAGTCCCAAAGGCTCTTGAACCACATGGTCAGGTACAGTCACAGCAACGACCCCACTCCACTGGTACCAAATTCTGTCTTGGTTACTTTTCTCTCATTGCTGGGACAAAACACCTGACACCCAAAGTGAAGCAAGGAAAGGTTTATTTAGCTTGCACTTTTTGGAGATTTCAGTCCATAATCAGCTGGCTACAAGGCCAGGTGGCATGGCACGGGGCAATACTTCAAGGCAACAGCCAGAGTGAAAGAAAGCAAACTGCAAGCCTCTTTTCTGCCCTTATATTGTACACAGGCCAACCCCCCTCCAACTTCAGGCTGGGTGTAACACTCACAAAATGTCCTTGCCCTCCTTTGCACAGGATGAGGATATTTACAAAGTAAAGACCCTGTCTCCCAGCTGAGTCTCAGTTAAACTTCTAAACTGTTCAAGTTGACATAATTTATCAACCATAACATATTCTATACACTAATTGAAAGTTCTTTAAAAACCAACAAACCAATAAAAGTAAAGTACTTAAACCAATTTACAAGGCAGGAAGAAAAAGGTTAACTTCACCAGGGCAGGTAAAACTTCTACACAACATTGAAAGTACATGATATTCTGTAGCGAAGTGAAAGCACTTTGAGTTTGGCCTCCTGTCTTCTTTAGAACAATTTCATTATAAGGGTTAAGAAGTTGGAAATTTTAACACAATGGAGTACGCTTAGGTGGCATGTTTCTTTTGTGTTAACTTTATCCCTCTGAATAACCTAGTTAGTAAACTATTCACTTGATGATTTGGAAGTGTAAGAAAGGAAGTCAGTAGTCAAAAACCTGTGTTATCTGAAATCACCTCACTGACTTATTTTCAACATCAACTTCTAACCTCAATATACAATGTCTAACTAAAACATATACTTCATCAGGACCAAGACAGCAAGTCTTCTTTTATGTTTTAAATTTTGCCCAGAATTCCTCATATATGGAAGAAGTGATACCAAGACTCATTGTTCTCAAAACAAAGTCTTGGTCAGCTACATGCAGGTAGATCAGTTGAATGAGCCTTTTAGTATTTCCCCTATTCTTCAATTTGTAGAACCCATATTACAACACTTTCTACAAACTTTCCATTTCAGTGGGATTACATGAAGCGTCTTTAGTTTTTTAGATCAGTTTGGATTACTGATTGTTATCATATGAAGAAAGAAAACATCGTGTCGGCTGGCATTGTGACTTTTTGACAAGTAGTTTTTGATTATGTTGTAGTTTTCAGTTTCTTAAAAGCACATATTTTATCTGGTTGATCATGCTATCTCCTTAGACTTTATATCTATATATTTATATCATCTTCTTGAATAACCAAACACAATAGTGGCAGCTATTATTTTCTCCATTTTACTGAATAGGAAACTGAAGCTAAGAGTCATTGAGTTTGAGTTGTTCAGTCAAAATGATTTCAGAATAAAACTTGAGATACATTTTTTAACTATTCTTCTGGCCCCATCAGCTCCTCTACTTCCCATCCTTGTTTGTGAATTATTATTTTCTGTACTCAATCCTCTCAAATTTCTAAATTTAAGAACAGGAGATAGTGCTATTCTATGAAAAAGATGTGACCACTGTCTCCTGATGACAGTTTTTCATCTAATGCATAATAGAGTAGTATGCATGTTTCTAGCAATTGGATAAAATTGTCATATTTTCCATTTAATCATCAAAATAGTCCAGAAAGTTTGGCAAACAATATAGAATGATTATCTCACCTTTAAAGAAGAAAAAAGCAATCCTAGAGTCTGATCTTGTATATAACTCATAAAGGATTTTAGCACTCATTCAATGATTAAACACAGACTCTATTTCTGTCTGAAATACATAAAAGAAGTTGTGTGTTTAACAACCTGTCTCCCACCAAACATCTATCCAAAATGCAGGTGCATCATAATGGCACAGCACATAGAAGTTTCAGGAAGAGCATCAATGCTTTTCTTACAGGATGAGATCATGTAAATTGCTTATTGTAAGTGGATTACCTTATGAAAAATAAGCATGATTTCAATTTTCTGTTGGCACTCAAAATTCAATAAATTACTTCACTGTTGTCAAAGCTGTTTCTCTGTCATATTACAGAGAAAGGGCCACTTAATCTTTAAAAAATAATCAATTACCCTACCCTACATCACTTGTTTCTAACAATTCATGTTTACAAGCTAGCTGTTTTTGAGTGTTTTAATTTTTTTTAAAAGAGAATGTCTGAAAGGAAAAGTAAAGAGTGTAATCAGACATACTAACCTCTTACAAAATTCTGAATAAATTTCTCTAACTTATAAAACGTTCATAAGTCTCCTTGTGCTGTGCGTATATTGCACCTGTTTAGTTGTACTGCCCCAACTATGTTCCTTAGCATTTTCCTCCTAATCTTTGACTTTTGCTTAATGATGTCATAAGCCTTTCTCAACTCAAAATGTCAACCAGATCTTTGTTACTTTCTAGATGGTGCATGAACATTGAGGGGCAAGGGAATTGGAGATGTGGTCTTGGATGCCAATTCTGTAATTGTATTATTTGATGTACTTATAAAAGGGTATTTATGGGGACACATGCATGTCAAGGTCCCTCCTTTAACAATTTTCATTTAATCAGTTCCGAGTGATATAAGAACATCTATAATTGTTATAAAACTTTTCTGAAGCACACTTGTGCTTAAACTCCTCCTTTGTAGGTACTGATAATGCCAAACCTATGCTAGCCTGAGTCCTCCAGAAAGAAGAGCCTAAAGGAATGATTATGATTCTAATGATTTATTTACCAGATTCAATCATAGAATGTTGAGGTAACAGATGTAGTTCACTGCAAAACTGTGCCAACATGCTGGCTATTGCCTTGCAATAAAACAACATAACAGATGATTTGACAGACTTGTCCAGTGAGCAGGAAAGAAATTTGTAGAAGGTTTCCAAGGAAAGACTGTACTTTAGAGTAATATATAGGAGAAAAAAAAAAAGAAAGAAAGAAAAGGGAATTATTTCTGTTATCTTCTGGTCTTCATTTTTCAATTCCAAGGATGGAATCAATCTGGAATAAGGTGATGTGGAGACTAAGAAAGATAGGAAGAATGTGAGGTCTGTGTCCTATAATGCAATAATGTCACTGGAGATAAAGGAAAGATCATTGAGGAGTTACTTCAACTTAAAAAGATAGAGTATTTAATGAGGGCATAGAAAATTATCAGAAACTACAAATTATACACCGGCAGAAGAAAAGTTTGTGTTGAGCAGTATTGCCTGGCACTTGACTCTCTTCCCATCTTTGTATCTTCTCTGCTCTATCTCAGGCAAAGAACTACTCTTAGCAGATTTCCTTGTAGTGAGGACTTTTCTGCAATTCAGATTTGGCCAATAGGAGGCGGTTGCATAAGATGTAGAATGAAGCTCTTTGTTTGTCACTGGGATGCCAATAGCAATGTGTATATTGGTAGAAGCAATAATTTTTTTGAGCTTTGGATTGCAGGTTTGATAGCATGATTTTAATACCAAGAGTCCCTAGGACTATCTGACGTTTCCTCTTTAATTCTTCCAAACATTTCTAAAGTACCTTTGTTCTTCTCTTGAACACTTTATGATTGAAATATCTGAAGCAGTGTTTGTTTTTTGTAATCCAATCAGATAACAGCACTGAAAGCTAAATACATTTCGTTGGATCATGATTTATGCAGCCTCATGCTTTGCTCCATCCATCATCAGCTTGGATATGGGAAGGGTCAAGGACAGCAATACTGCATGATAGAAAGAGATAGTATTAGGATCAATATTTCATGTTTGAATTCTAGTTCTACTACCTACTACTTACTTGGAAAAGATACTTAATGCCTTCAGATTTTAAATGTCTGCTCTAAACAATTTACATTATAACTATATTAACTTAATGGGCTAATGGATATAAAATGATCTTTTAATAGCTTTGATATGTTTGAAATTTGAAAAAAATATTTTGAGAGAGACAGAGGGAGAGAGAGAGAGGGAGAGAGAGAGAGAGAGGGAGGGGGGAAGGAAGAAGGAGAGGGAGAGGAAAAGGAGGGGGGAGAGAGAGACAGAGAGAGAGACAGAGACACAGAGAGAGACTTTTGCTGTGCTGGCCAAGCTGGTCTCAAACTCCTGAGCTCAAATGATCTACCTATCTTAGTCTTCTGAATAGCTGAGACTATGGTCATGTATCACTGCATGTAAAAACTTTAAAGTATCAATACTTCAAATAATGTATGTTGTATATTGTCATCTAGCCTGAAATGGATCAGCCGAAAAAGTTCCGGAGCATCACAGGTTGCTTACCACTGCATCCCCAACTTATAATACAAGGTTTCATGTTTAGTAGATGCTCTGGAAAGGATTTTAGAATGGATAAATGGATAACGGAAAACTAACAACTTATATCCAGACCATGATTTACAAGTGGGAAATTAAGGTTTGACCAATGATGACTTCTCTCATGCGAGGCCAGCACCGCTCCATTCAGAGTGTGTATAAAGCATTTAAAGGACTCATTGATAAAATTCTATCCCCTTTTGGTTGTTGATCTCATTAAGCATTGGAGAGACAAGTTTTCTGGTCAAATCTTTTCAATTAAATAGAAATCAGGTATGAATGTATACCTCTGTTTCCGTTAAATGGTGCCGTGTGGAGAATTTTGGATTATCCACATACCAGAAACATCTATGCAACTTTTTACTGAAGCTGTTATTGCACATCTGTATACCTAGAAAGTTCAGTGGGTGATATTGAGCCATATAAAAGTTTGAGAACCAGTAGTACAGTGGCTTTTGAACATTACCTACTGGACTCATTTTTTAATATGATAACATGTGAAACATCCACAAACCCATTTTGAATCTTTCTGATTGTAAGTAAGGCTATTTTAAAATATGTTTTATTCTATCTTATCCTATTCTATTTATTTTTGTAAAATACTGGTTATGATCTACCAAATTGACTTCATAAATCTCATGTATCTCCAATTATAGTTTTAAAAATATTGATGTACAACATACTGGATTTAGCATTAAGGAGTATGTTTAACCTGTCTTCCTGGGTCCTGCACGATCTGCACAGCTTACTAGAAAGGCTGGCTAGTTGGATCCTTGATCGTCTCCTCCCGGTCCCAGCATGGCTGAACTACTGTGAAGATAACAGCATACACTATAGTAGCCATTGTTCTTTTCCCATTACCCTGCTTTGATATTCTGTACCAATTTCACTGCTGTGTTTTGACTGAATTTATTCTGTTTTGTTTTGTTGGATTTTACTATCTTTAAAATAAAAAATAAAAAAATAAAATAAAAGAAATAAGTTTAATAATGTTACTACTTTATGTTAATATAACAAACAATGTGTTATACATATTTTATCTGTACTACACTAGAACACCAAGATGTATATTATGATTCCCATTATGCATGAGAAAAAAGAATGTTACCTGGGATGGAAGAACTACTTAACTGAAACAAACAACTGAACATATCTTCTTACTCCAAAGTATACTGATCTTTGTGTCATACACTTAGTTCTGTAGTTGTAGTATGGCCCTTGTCAAATAGAGAGGCTTTGTTATTTGGGGCATGTCATTTTACTTCTCTACACTTCACGTGCCCCATTTATATACAGCGTGAAGGTGACTTAGATACAGGAATGGAGGGAGTAGGACCAGGGAAACATGGGTTTGAGATTGGGCTGGTTTTCTGCTCTTATTTTGACTGAAAGAATGTCATTTACAGGTAGGACAGCCTTATGAAACTAATTCTTTCACTTAACCATTTCTATAACAATAGCAAAAATCCCTAGCTAACATTTACTGAGGACTCATTTCTGAAAAGATGTGTTCCTTAGTGCGTCCCATACTGGTGTAAACTTCATAGCAACCTTATGAGTTAGATGCTGTTCAGCCCCATTTGCAGAAATGGAGCTGATACTTTGAGAGTTAAGTAACTGCTGGAGGAACAGTAAATTCATCTCAGAAGATGAACCACCAAGCCACATGGTCTTTACAACGTGGCTACATACCAAACTTTCAGCTTCTAGGAGGCACAACTGAATGTGGGCAAAAAGGACTTCATATGGAGACTTTTGTGGATGCAACTGAATTTATTAAAAAGAGTAATGATTCATAAATTCCTGCCTTTTAACTTGTATCTGCAGTGAATTACTTGCATAGGTGACACCATAATTAAGAAAGCTTCAGTTAACATTTCTAAGGCTTTCTCATGTACTAAATGTCTCTACTATTTGCTAGCTTGCTTTTTTTAAAAAAGAAAGATTATATAAATTATGTGCTTTGATTCTTTCTTTCTTTCTTTCTTTCTTTCTTTCTTTCTTTCTTTCTTTCTTTCTTTCTTTCTTTCTTTCTTTCTTTCTTTCTCTTTCCTGAGACAAGGCCTCATTTGTAGTTTTCACTGGTCTTGAACTCACTATGCAGTCCAGGCTACCCTAAAACTTGCCTCAGCCTCCCTGGTGCTGGGATTACAGGCGTGTGCCACCACACCTGGTTTTGGTACTTCCAATCTATTCCTGATTTACAGGCTGTCTAATCACCTAGAACAGTGATGGCAAACCTTTTAGAGTTTTGAATGTTATAAACAGCCCACTGTCGCACATGTGCCATAGGTTTGCCACCACAAACCTAGAGCTTTATGGCTATTATCTAAAAAATTCACGTACTGGATCCAGAAATTTTCAAAGTTGGGTGAACGTGATAATCCTTTTGGAACAGGGAGAAATATTAGAGTTTCTATCTCTAATTCATTCCTTTAAAATTTTTTACTTGTGCATAAAACATTTGTATAATCAAATGTGTATTGGATCAAGGAATGAGTAAACATTTATTCTTGTGACAGTATAATCAAAAAAGTCTGGAGTCTACTGATTTAGTCATTTTTCTACATGAAGCTTGAGTTTTTTTCCCTAATGAGTAGAGAAAAGGTCTATGTTTCACTTATCTATTGCTGTATAAGAAACTCTTCCCCAAAGCAATAGTTTCAAATACTATCATTATTTAATTTTATTATGCAGTCGCAATTTAACTAGGCTCACCAGGGACAACTTGTCTTTTTTCTAGCAATGGTACAAAGCCGAGCTAGTGTATGTGGGCTGCTCATGCACAGATCTTGTGGTGATGCTGGCTGTTTCCTGGGAAGAGTCGCACACTTGGGGACAAAAATTGCTGGTGTTCTCTGAGCTACTTTGTCTCTGTGGGCTACACATATTCTGACAAATATGACAGCTTCAGAATAGTGGGACTTACTACACAACAGGTAGGGGCTGCTCAGGTACCTATTCCAGGGGAGAACCAGGTGGAAACCAAATGACTTTTTCTTATGTAGCCTCAGAAGGTGCACATGGTTGTTCTAGCTACATACTCTTCTTTAGAAATAAATCAGTTCGTGAAAATGACCTGTTGAAAAGGAGAGTGTCAAAGAATTTGCTAAGATGTTTTAACACCTCTAAACTGTGGGCTGAATGTGTATCTGAGAAACAACTGGTCTGGATGGTCTCCAGATCATCTCTCTTGTCTCCTTCCCTTCCTTTCACAGCACTGGGAGGTAGAGAAAGAAAGAAAAACAGAGATGGATGGAAGAAGAGAGAGAGAGGGGCAGGGAGAGGGAGAGAGGGAGTGAAAATGAAGAGAAAGAAAAACATTAATTAAAAATAGGCTAGGTGGCACCTGCTGAAGAGAAGAGAGTAGCTGGATTCCTCTTTGTACTCAGGTAGGCCTGAGAGCAAGGGATTAAAATTCCA
The DNA here is from genome assembly GCA_004365215.1 of Cuniculus paca. NCBI lineage: Eukaryota > Metazoa > Chordata > Mammalia > Rodentia > Cuniculidae > Cuniculus > Cuniculus paca. The sequence goes on along the minus strand of RJWT010024029.1, from coordinate 8,310 downwards.
CCAAAATAGCCCCAATGTCCAAGTGTTGTAATAGATATGTATGTTAATAAAAATATCTGCACCTTCCTTCCACAGGTTATGTCAGTAATAGGAATGTGTACTAATAAAAATATGTGGACCTGCCTTTAGAAGTTCATACTAATAGTAAATGTGTGTTCTAATAAAAACATTTATAGGTGCTACTCGAAAGTTAATTGTTGTTACTAAAACAAAAGTATAACCAATGAATATTCAAAAATCACCTTTTTTAGCATCTCCTCATGCAGTTAAGTTAAATGAAGTACATTTACAAAATGTGCCTTATGCGAAATCCTTTTCTATAAATAGTGAAGTATTAGTAAAATGATTTGCTCTTGGGTACCTGTTCCAGTGAGTGATGAAGCTAAATGTTTCAACTTTACATGGGTTTTACATGGGTCTCAGTCGTGATTTCTGAGAGTAAATTTATTCCTGAATGTATTCTACAATACTAATAATAGCCACTTTTGACATTTGATCAAGTAAGTTAAAACTCTGAAGCCAGAGAGGAATAAAGAATCCTTGAAAGTTGTTTATATCAAAAGTGAAAGGGATGAGAAATAAGATGCAGAGGAAATATAATTTACTGAGATTATTCAACTTTGACAAAGCACAGTTTGAGCAGATGAATCAATTCACATTCTATTGACTAGAACTCTCCTCTGTGCTTCTCCAAATACTACAACGCCATGACAAATGATGTTCGTACATGGGACATTACAGTAACGACAAAAAATCCTATGATGATTTTGTAATGTAATCACTCTTCTCCCCAGCACCAAATTAAATTTTATTAATTATAAGTTTATTACATTGTAATGTTCTGAAAATGGATAATATACAGTGTCTTTTTGTCTCACACCCTGTTAGGAAATGGAGTTTCTCCATTTTAAACTCTAAAGTAGAAAACTGCCTTGCTGTTCATCTCTATGCAGCTGAATCAGGAGCTTAATTTTAGGTTATTTTGGGGGGAAACACCTGTATAAAATAATCAAAATTTAGAATTAATATATAATTTCAAAGATAGCTGTTAAATAATTTTCTGCCATGGTTGGTAATTGATATTTCACTCGTGAGAATGACTTAAATGTTATGACAACTTAATACACTGAAGATAGAGATGGTTCACTTGTAGCCCAAGATCCTATATTTGTTTTTTAGTCTTTTTTTCACATTTTGTTTGTTATAACTAAAAAAAAAGAATCTCTGATTTGCAAGTTTACAGATTACTTAGTAACAATGATAATTAATGGGTGTATGGTTCAAGTCCACAAAAAACAAGTTTAGTAGTATTGCATTGCAGATGTTTTATTGCACACTTGTTTCCTATTTACTAAATTAGTGATCATTCTCTTTGAGTTTTTTTTCCCTGTGGTCAATAAATTTGCTGTCTATTTCAGTAAAGATGGTTGTTGTGTCAATCCTTGGTGTGTGGTGTCATATACTTTCTTGCACCAGATAAATTTTTGTAAACTTATACCTAAATGTCTTCACAGTAAATGCATTACACAAAGCACAGGTCCCAGACTAGGTGTATTTTCCTTGCATGTTAATTTGCTTATGTTTCACTTTCGTGAGTTTTCAATTGTGATTTAACAATGTGGGAATTTTTTAGTTGGATTTCAAAAGAATATTATATCTACTTATGGTAGAAAGACATTCACTTAAGATAATGTCTTAGTCCATTTAGGCTGCTATAATAAAAAAGAAACAAATTTCTACATGGCTTATAAACAACAAATATTTATTTCTCACAGTCTGAAGACTGGAAAGTTCAAGATCAAGGTGCCAGAAGATCATATATCTGATGAGGGACTGTTCCTCATGGAACTCACCTTCTTTCTGTATCCTTATGTGCAAGAAGTCACTCTCTGGGACCTTTTATATAAGGACATTAATCCCTTCCTGAGGATTCTGCCTTCATGGGGTTATCACTTCGCACAATCCTACCTCCTAATACAATCACCATGTGGCTAGGATTTCACTGTCTGAATCTTGGTGTGATTAGGGAAAACAATCAGATGGCAACAGGTATCTTCATTATATCTTGGGGTCTCAGATTTTCTAATATTTTGGATCATCAGGTCTGACAAATTTCCTATCTTCACGTGCCTATGAATGTCCTACAAGTATGTATAAAGACTGTACTCAGCAAAAATGTTAGATGTTTCTATTTACTTCATTGGAGTGGATTTAAGAGGAAATATGCCACACACATTTTGCTGTTTATGAGCTATTGGAAAAAATATGAAGATTTCACAAACTGAAAACTTATCAGATTCCTGGAATGTATAACAAAGAGATATTTCTCTTTGATTATACTCTAGGAATTATCTTTCTTTAAAATTCAATTATAAATCAAATTTCCTTTTGTTTCAACTGTGAACTTTGTAAATTATTTGCCTAGAATTCATTGATACAGTTTAGCCTCCTTATTTTCTGTAGCATATTGTGCTTATATGGTCATCCAGACAATCATCTTGCACCTTGGAAGATTCTTAAGTTTGATAAAAATATAAACTACAATGCCAAGGAAAACAATTGATAAGTCAAAACAATGTTAGTCTCATTTGAGGATGCTCTGAGCAAGTCTTTGTGGGAACTGTCTCTCTGCTATTCCTAAACTATGTGAAGTGCAAACCATATTGATATTAAACTATTGGGAAGGGAAAAGTTATGGCTACTAGGATTACCACAGGCTGTCTTTGTGATTTTATGTAGTTCATTGGTCCATATCAGACTCTTTTCCCTTTGGAACCTACATAATGAACTCAACAAAATTACTGACCTTTCTGGCTGCAGCTTTTTAAGCAGAAGAATCTACTAAGATTTGTTTCCCCTGGGTCTTTTTTTTTTTTTTTTT
>RJWT010024028.1:0-16613 GCA_004365215.1 Cuniculus paca | reverse complement strand
TAGAACAATGTCTAATCTTAATAAGAATCCACACACATGCCTAGTCAAAAAATGTTATTAATATATCAAGGTTAATTGTAATAATTTGGGGAATAATGACTGTGCTTTTGTAAACTCTGTTGAAATCTGTGAAGTTCTTTATTTCAAGAGCTAATGATGGCTCTTATAATTTTCTCCAGCGTATTGTAAGCATGGGGTACCTTCTTTCATTTTGCAGAATTTAAGATCTGAAATAATATCTCAGGCTGACAATATATAAGAGTGGCAAAGGTAAGTTGATCTATGCAAATGCAATGACATAAAATATTTCCATTTTTATTAGAGGTTGAGAAGACAGAATGATTTGCTGAGTTAAAAAGTGAGAATAAAAAAAATGAATGAAAAAAAACTTTTACTGGCTCCTAGGGGAAAAAAAAACCTGATTCATAAATCGCATTAAATATTTGGTATGTAAAATTCCTGCTGTTGTTCTACATTAAATGCATACGATGGCTCCCCTGTCTTAATTAAGTAGCCGTATGGAGATAAGGCATATTTACATAAACAAAACTGAGGAACCCAGCTCTGTTATGCTGTCTTTCAGATTCTGTAACTTCCTTTCCCTGGCGTGGCTTTCGACTCTGACTGCCTATTGCCATGGACAAATATGCACACAGTCCAGGAATGGAATTTAAAGAGCTTTTCTAAGGGCCTTATTTCATTTAAACATTGCAAAGATAGGGGCTCTGAGATTTCATAAAGTCTCCTATGCTTGGTGACTACTTGCCTTGGAAACCAGTAATATTGAAATCTGGCCCACCAGAAGTCCATTGTGTTTTATCACACTGCTTTGTAGAGTAGCCATGTGCCTGGTATGAGGTATGACCCATTTAATGCCCGATTATTGAATAAATGCTTCGCAGCACATTTTCTGAGTTCGTTTTTGTTGCTTTGCTTCTGTTACTTGTTTTGTTTCATTGGTGGTCATTAGAGACAGAGTCTCGCTATATACTGTATGTAGTTCAGGCTGGCCTTGATCTCATTACATAGGCCCAGCGGACCTCGAATTCACAATGCTTCTGCCTCCCTCTCTTACGGGTAGCAAGCAGTAAGGAAATGTTAAAAAGGACAGTTGTGACTATGAGGGCTTTGAGATGAAAATGGTAACAGTAGTCATAAACTGAGATACGAGTTGTTATGATAGTAAGTTTGGGAAGTGAAATGATGGAGATCACAGTTACAGGCTCTGCTGTTCTGATGCGAGTGGTGTTACCATGGCACATGACATTACGTGACATTGGATCCTTTACTCTGTGTCTCACACATATTACTTAATAACCTTACAAAACACTAATAGATTTGAGTCATCCGTTTTTATGGATGAGAAAAATGGAACCTCTGAATCAGGCGCCCCATTTCACTTATCCTATAGCCTGGGATCAGTAGTCCGGGGCTTTCGGAATCCCAGTTTGAGATGACTATGGCTGGCAGTGTGTCCAATGGTGTCACTAATTCAACACGTCAGACAACCAAATATGGGCAATTTTGTATGGTTAAAACTAATAAAGAGGTAATGCTTTTCTTTGCATTCTTTTTTCCATTGAGGTTCATTTTTTTTTCTGTTATAACTTCTTGTGTTTTAATTGGACTTTTAGTTGTTAAATACTCTTGCATTTAAAAGTGTTTTCAAATGATACATTGAAAAGTCTTTCTCATTATTTTATTCTTTGGCAATAATCATTCTTTGGGTTATTTGTTTATTTGTTTGCTTACCTTGCTGGCGATTTCACCCCAGATCTTCCACTAAGGTATATCCCCAGCCCTATCTTGTTTCTGACCTTGGTGAGGAGTAGCGTTAGAGTTGAATTTAGTTGGCTGAGTACTTGCTGTTTTCCTACAAATATTTACTTTCGCAAGACCTTCTTTGGGGTGCGTCCATACAAAGCCATCCTGACCTACATTCACCATCTAGCCGACTGAGTAATCTTCGAGATATATGTCATACCTAATGGAAGAGATGAGGTGCCACATATGTAATGTGCCCTTTTATTCCATCTTCTTGTGGTCTTATGAACTGCTACCTTTTACCCTAAGGCAGGTATTACTAAATTACAGTATCAATCTTCCAGGAGTTCAGTCACGTGAGCTAAAATGGAATTGCAAACTGGTCTGAGTTGTGTCCAAATTGTGTCCAAATTCCAAGTTGACCATTTACTTGCCGTGCAGTGTTACACTTGACATACAGTCTGAGCATTTCCTCACATGCTAAATGGAATACTCAGGTACCCACCAGAGACTGAACTCGCAGAGCTGCTGTATAGAAGACAGAACAGCATAACCTGTAATCACTTCCTTTCAACCTGTTTTTTGTTTCTTAGCTTACCGATCTCTTTACTTGACTACTGGTGGTATTGGGATTTATAAAGTGAAGCTTGGAGCGTAGTGTTGTGTTGTGTTGTAAGATGGAAGATTCGACTATATTGACCAGGGATGTTTCCTGCCACAAATAACAGAAAATGTAACTATCACTGCTTTTAAATAAGTAGAAATGTTTTTAAAAACCCATTATCTGGGGGTACATGTCTCGGAGTATCATTTTACTGTGCCAGCCCCACAGGACCTCAGTGGAGTCCCATGACTCGCCCAGCCTTTTCTGTGGAGGTGATAAGTAGAAAGCCGTTGGCTGTCTGTCATTCGTCACCACCATGTATCACATTGAGTCTTAAAGTTCTCTGGAAGTGGTGATGAGTGTATTGAGATTGCAGATAAATTTACCTTGAAGCGGGAAAGCATCCTGGCAGTCCTGCATACAACTTGGTAGGTAGATGACCACCCCCACGGATCCTTTCCAGTGCACATAGTCTGTCAGTAACTTAGAGGGCCCTAAAATGGTTCCTGCTTCTACTCAAATAACTTCTCATTTTCTTTCTTTTGTTTTTTTCACCCTTAAAGAATGTCCCAAGAATTTTCTGAAGATTTCAGATCTAAGGTGATCATGAAGGGTATTCATGGGGTCAGCAGGAACAGGCATCCTGGCTGTGGAGTGAGTTAGGAGTGTTCTCCCCAAGTAACAGCCTGCTCAGGGTCCTGCCTTGGAGCTCCAAGGAAGCCAGCTGCATGGGAGGATGCTACTGTCCTAGGATAAGTGTTCCACCCAGCGAGGACCTAACTTACAGGGAGGAGGTGCATAAGCGGAGGCAGCATTAGATAAACCGCATTCCAACACTTCATTGTACAAACAAAAGCAAGAGAGGAAATTACAGGGAACTCCAGTCCCACTTACCGCATTAACTTCATGAAAAGATGGAGACAAGTGGTAATACATCTACACGTGTACATCTGTAGTCTTTCTTCTTCTCACTGCCCTGCTAATAAATTGTTTTCCTTCGTTTCTTGTTTTCATGGCTTCCAAGCTTTTTGTATGCATGTGTGGTTTTGACATTACTTCAGTAATAATTACAATAAAATTTTACATTCTACCTTTTATTTCTATCCTTTGAACATTAAGACTGATTGATTCTTAAGGGAGGTGCTTGAGCAGTCAGGGCGTTTACCCTGAGACTTCTCTATTCCACTTTCCTGCTGCTTCTAATGCAAGATGAACTTCCTAGTTTATCTAACAGGCATTTGTTACAGTGACAGGAGGGTGACCGAATTGCTTGTAGATCTCTCTGTGCTTTGCAAATCGGACAGTTAAAACTTGATTAATTGTACAATCTATGACCTTTGTTTTTTGACATTTTATTTATCAAAGATACATGTGGTCTCGCTGTTTGTTTATAGATTATGACCCCTTCTCCTTTCTCTCTCCCACTTACCATGGTTACTTTGGGTACATTCACGTACTGCCACTAGCTAAGCAGAATTGCATCCATCAAAATTGGTCTCTGTGATTCACATTGTCTACCCTCTCAGGTTGGGAAATCCTGTGTGTTCTTAATCAGGTGATCCTTTCATGCAACAGTGAATTACTCTGGACAGGGCTCAAGCCCTTGGTGGGAGTGTGAGCATTTGATGCCTACATAAAATCTTTTAATACCTTTGTCATTTCCTCTAATGCATGGATTTACAAAAGCCTGCAGGGACTTGGTATTTACTGAAGATGAAAATTGGCAGAAACAGTCAGTAATAAAATAAATTAATATAGGGTATATGTTATGAAGTCCATTTGAAATATAATTTCATACTTTAAAACATACGTACACACACACACACACACCTGAGATTCTATCCTGAAAATGCTGTTACTTCCTGTGGTATATACACATTGTATTTTCTGAGTGACTTTATTATAATTTCATGAAATAAACTGCGCTTGCTTTTTGAGTACTTGCTTTACAATTTTTTGATACTTGAATTGCTTACATGAGTTAGCTTTTCTACTGCAAATATATCAAGGCTTATAATATTTTAAATTCTGTTATATGCAGCTGTTTTTGTCCTCTGCCTTAAATTGATGTATTTAATGAAAAGAAATCTTGTTTAGAATAATCTACCTCTTATTATGTTTAATTCATTGCAGTGGCAAATCTTGCTTGTGTGTTCCCAGTACTAAGGAGTCATTTTAATAACTCAGTGTCTTTTATTTTCTTCTTTATACAAAATACCTTTTGAAGTCCATTCTTCCCCCCATCTATTTTGTATGTTGAATATTTGAGACTTTGTCAGAAAGGTTCTTAGAACACAACATTAGCACTACCATTAATGAATTATGGTAATAGTAATGGTAAATATGTAATAGGTTAAAAAAAGACAGTTTGGAATTTGGGGAGTATCTTCTGGCTGCCCTCCAACAGCTCTGATGTCATTTACACACATCTGTGGCAGGAGAACATCTATCTCCACATTTTCAAGATTTTGAGGCAACGTGAGGTCCTCGTTGAAACCTCTGGGGCAATCACTAAGCAAGAGTGATTTTTGATATTCAACCTCAAACCCCACAAATATTTACCTCAGTTCTTTCTGTAGACACTGAAGTTTGAGAGTTCTCCTGTTCATTATTATCCTTTGTTTAACAAATAAAAGTGCGTCCACCTGGAGGTGTATCATATTATGCCAGTTTAGCTTCTAGAAAATGGTTGCTGCATGCATGCTGTGTTAACGTGATGAAGAGTTCTCAGCCCAGAGTTTTTAGGCCTGCTGTGGTTTCTGCATTGTTTTCTCATTGACAAGCTGTCAGTATAGACTGTGTTCTGATGCCCTCCCTCTTCAATTTTGCAGGAACCGATAGTGGAGAAGCTCTGCCTGAATCCATGCCCTCAGCTCCAGGGACACTGCCTCATTTCATAGAGGAGCCAGATGATGCTTATATCATCAAGAGCAATCCCATTGCACTCAGGTGCAAAGCGAGGCCAGCCATGCAGATATTCTTCAAATGCAATGGCGAGTGGGTCCACCAAAACGAGCACGTCTCTGAGGAGAGTCTAGACGAGAGCTCAGGTAAGAGTGTGCTGCTTCAAGAGAAGCTGTGGGGGCTCCCAGAGACTCACCTTGTTACAAGTCTGCAGAACACTTGAGACCACCTGTTAGAACCTCTTTTGAATGAGGTTGTATTTATATCATTCCAGACATAAATGATTCAGTCTTTAAATGACTCCAAATCTGTCTTAGCAGTGTGTTCCAATATGGAAGGCATTTTTCTTCCTCCATATAATTTTAGGTACTTACCATTATGTGCGTGCGACTTGATATTCTCACTGGAAACAAAACCAGGCAGTTACTGTTTTCATTTTTGGAATTTTAAATATTCTTGAGGCAAATATTAAATCTTTCATCAAACACTCATTTTAAGCAGCATAATTTCAGTTCCTTTAATCTTTACTACTAGATCTTATTCTTGTGTGCTTTCTTCTTCACAGCTGGTGCTTTCTGAGCCCTGTAGGATTTTTTTTTTTTATGGTTCTGTGGTGACAGTTCCCAAATTAAATCACTGTGTTCTGGCAGGATCTCCAATGTGAAAGGACTTCAGGGGCATCTTTATAAATTTGGATAGCTTGGTTGATACATAGAGATGATGAGAATTATGATCATACTAACGAATGTTTATTGAGCACTCAATATACAAGAGATCACAATGCAAGATCATTTAATGCAAAACCTTTTAACTTTTTTTATATTTCAGTGTATGATGGAGAGTTTGTGCTTTACAATTTTAGCTCTCCAAATCAGAACCAATCTGGTCTTATCCTAGATGATTGATTTTATTAGTTCCAATTTCATAGACTCGCTAAAGATTAGATATTGAGTGAATCAGGAAACCTCATATAATTAAAAATTTCAAGAGTTCAATAATGTATTAACAGCAAGCATAGTAATGACATTCAGTATACTAAGTTCAACCTTTCTGAGTATTCAAAGATAGACAATTGTAGCTTGTGTGGGTAGACTTTACACCCATGGAAAGAATAAGACAAATACACCAATAAGTACAGCATTAACAAAGTTAGAAAGAAGAGAGGTAATGATGCTATAGGGGATTAGTAGAAAAGTTCACATCTTAAGTATGACTTTTAGGAAAAGTATTACAGAAGTGATGAAATTTGAAAGAGGTGTTGATGAATATGGAGTCCAAGTGCACAAAAATGACTCTACCCTCTAAGTAAGTGAGAGGAGTCACAGTTGTCTTAAAGTCATGTATATTAGTTAATGAAAGAAAACTTAATATATATGCTAAGCAGAAAAATTGGTTGGTTGAGATATAAAATTAATGTAAGAGAGCAGCAACTTATAGAAAGAAAATGTAGTTTAATCAGTGGCATGGAAGACCTCTAACGTGAGAATAAGAAGAGCTTCACTAATATTATGAATGTTTTGGTAGTGGAGACTGATGACACTGCTGTGTAAGTCCCGTGGCTGGAGCTGTGTCCCAAAGGTTGGGTCTGACAGGAGTGATTGAAATGGAGCAGAGAAGCAAGAGCGGGAAATGAGACCGGGAGAACTTGGGTGAAAGAAAAGGAAGCCTACTCCTGGAATAATGGTCACAGAAAAAGTAACTAGAAAGTTTGATACAAGAGGAACTTCAATAAATACCTACACAGGACTATTTAATATCATAGGACCAATTGAATGAATGAATGTGGAAAAATAAAATTAACCTCTTAGAAGACATCTAATGTAATTAGTTCAAGTAATTACATTCACAATGAAAATAAATCCGAGACTGTTTTGCCAGGATGAGTCTGAATTGCTTATGGGATCTAACGAAAAGATACAGATCAGGATGTCGAGTTCAGGATAGAAGAGTGTATTTGGTGATCAGTAAAGGATTACACAGTGGCAATGGAGGAGTTGTGGAGAGCGAAGGAAAGGCACGAACAGGAAGAGCATGTAGAGACTTTCCTCTTTAGGAACAAAGAAGAGGGCAGCTACATCTGACAAGTAACTAGTTGGCTGAGTTACAAAGCAAAAGAGTAATTAGTTCAAAATGATCTCCTTGTAATTCTTAATCTGTACCCCAGAATCAATAAAGAAAAACAGAGAGAACTAGGTATTCTATACAGGAAAAGTTATAATCCTTATGTAGTTCTCAACTAATTTGAGATAGCAGTAAAAATTCAAAACTTTAAAGGTAAAATCCCCATCATAATTCCCCATTTACTCTAGGTTAGAACTACACTCATGCAGGGAAGAAAAAAAGGTACGTGTCTTAGAAATGTTTTTCTTCAGAACATAGCCATACAATCATGGAATTCAGTGTGAGAACTGAAACAGACTTTAGTGGTAATCTACTAGCCCTTTTTTAAACATTAAAAATCTTGAAACTAAAGAGGTACAACTACATCAGAAAGTAACTTTCTAGAAGCCAGACTCGAGGTGCATTCTTCCACAGTACAAGTCACGTTTCCCTACTTACTCAAGTGATTTGGCGTAATCAGGGGAAAATAGTCCAAATCTTGCTGCCAAGTTTCTAATTTCGTGCAACCAAGTTTGGGATCTAGGGGAGTCCTAGGTATATCATCTTGTTGTTTTGGCAGAGGTTAAATAACATTCTCACTTAGCATGAAAAATTCAGAGGAGGACTCTGAAAACAAGGACCAACATCCTACCATACAAGCAGTAGCCTGCAAAACAATGTCAAAGTATAAAAAGTTGATGTATCTTACACTCAATTAGTCCAACTAGAAAGAATTCAAGTACCAGTGGCTCACTGGGACTGTATGAATTATTCTCAAATGTCTCTGTCCTAGATTTTGCCTAGTCATGAACTCAAAATAGCGGAATCCCATTGGGTAAACTGTTCTAAATAAAAGGAAGGACTTTGAAAAATCATCAGGCATTTTTTATAATGCTGCTAGAAAATCTTATTATATCTGTTCTAATTTAAAGGCCCCTTGATAAGTATTACAATCCAATTTAACAGTACACCCTCTTACAACTTCACAACGTTCCGTTTTGTTATTATTTCTCCCTTTAAATTCTCCTGGCATTGCTAGGCAACTCTGTGTCTTGCAGAGAGCATTGTTGATGATATTCTTTGCTTTCAAGTAAAAATCTCCCTTTCTCCACTTTAAAAAAACAAATGAATCAAATAAAAGTTACATATTTCAAAAGAATGGGGCAAAATTCATAAATGACAAAATCAGAAGAAATTATATATTGTGTTTTTTAATTGGTGTTGAAAAAATTTAAATTTTAAGTTACCTTTATGAGAAGAATTTAATAAGCACAACTTTTCTTCCAAGTCATTTCAATTGAATCAATAAGAATGAAATGTCTCTCCCTAAACAGTTTTCTGTATAGTTAATGAAAATCACTGTCTACCACACACTGTAATTATTTTTCCTAAGCTTGGTATTAATAGTGGAATAGTAGAAACACGAGCAAGATGAGTGGAGATATTTTACTCCAAGCCAATACGTAAGTGCAATTAAGGTAGGAAACAAAATGGCCTCAGGTATTGAAAAATAGATGCATTACCTCCCTTGGGCACTCCAAAGCAGTTCTGGAGAACAGTGCTTTACTATCTTTACAGACTTAATGGCTTTTGATTGGATCTGTAAAATAATTCCTGCCAGTCCAGTAGACCTGAATGACACTATGGGGCCAAGGACAGTTGGACCACATTTGATGAGAGAGAGACGGACAGATACACAGAGAGAAAGAGAGAATGAGAGTGAATGAATGAATTGTTCATGTTCTTTAAGATCTGTCAATAGATCAGACCTTTTTTAATCTTTAGGCAAAATATTCTCCATTTTTGAAATATCAGATACCTTTGATATACTTTTTACTTAAGGGCATGCTTTCTTTACCCATCTAATGGGAAATGAGTATGACCTGGGAGAGCTTGGACTGACCACACAATCTTTTGTGTTTTCAAATTGGAAACAATAAGTCCTTTCAGTTGTTAAAGGTTGCAAACTGCCTTTGGTCTTTCTGATAATTCGGCCCTGTCATCTAACAGTTCAAATAAGAAGAAAAAGGATTGTGTGTTTTCATGCAATTTAGCTTGGAAAACCCTGAGCTAGAGTTCTTTCTTGCAGAAGTACAATTTATTTGACATGAGTTACTGTGTTTGCACAGGCACAGCAATACCTCTTAGTAATGTACACTTTCAGTTCTCTAAGCAAGCTAAGGGATCTGCTTTCATTTGTTCTGCCTCATTTCATTTGGAAATATGGGAACCCTTCTTCCTTGTGTTTTGCCTCTGTAAACATCTGGAAGCTTAGAATTGAGAGAGAATCCCAACCCAGAAATTGTGTCCCCATAAAAGGGTGGAATATTTAGTAACAGAAAATTTAACACCAATGTGACATAATACACACACACAGACATATTCTTGTACAACAACCACCAACGACAAAAACAAGAAGCCCAACACATCTTGGCAATTAAGATTATGTTGCCTGTGGGAAACTAGTATTATCAATAAGCTAAACCACTTTTTTATTGTTCAATAAAACCAAAAGTTCCCTTAACAAAGCTCCATGACTCTTATCTTATGCTACCTCAGAGATATCAAACTCTAATGAGTGAAATAATGTGTATTCCAATGTGTTATGGGAAAAGTCTCAACTCTTGTAAACCATTATTTTTCTCTTTAAATAATATCATTTCAGGGACTTCATTGTGTGTGATTGCCTGTTTTTAAAAAACTGGAACCCCTCTCTGGAGATAAAAGGCTAATGGATTATGAAAAAAAGGAGAAGAGTAGAAATCAAAATGTAGTAAATCTTTAAAGTTTATATCTCAGAACTTTGTGGCACTGGTGATGAGGATTTGAATGTAGTATGCTCCAGAAAACGATTAATTTGAAGTTACTTTCAACAATTCACAAGCCACCACAGCACATCTGGGAAGCATCTATTTTAGACCAGGGAATATAGAAACAATCAATCTCTCAAGTGTTCCATTGACAGTTTGTGGGTTTAAAAACTCACTTTTACAGAAATATCCTCCCTCCCCACTCGAGATTTCATTTAGCTCATTGCTTGGTTTCTCAGAGAAGACTGAGAAATTCTTAAAAGGTTGGTAGAAAAATATAAATTCTTCCCATCACTGGTGGCAGGATATGAAGGCTGTGTCTCTCATGTCTAATTTAACCTTGCCTCCAACAACAGCAAAATATGGAGACCATTCATTCTCCTTTCGTCCTCAGCAGTCATAGAAAGCAACTTATCCCTTTAATAAGGATTTCTGATATTGATTCCATATTTGTTCCAAACCGTACATTTTTTCAACAGTATCTTTAGATTTTCTTCAGTCTTGCCCTTTCAGACATGTTCAAACAGATGTAGGTTTATTTATTTTGGAGTAGGAATTACAAAGACCTAAAACAAAATGAAACAAAACCCCAGAGGTTGTCTAGTGCCTAAGAGCGTGGATATTTGTACTTCAGGGACTGCCTTGTTTGAAACGCAGTTCTCCATTCACAGGTTCTCCAGGGTGCCTGTATCACTCAGCATCCTTCACCTCAGTCTCCCTGTGTGCAAAATGGTAGAAGTGAGTGTCTGTGCTCACTGTTGGGAGAACCGTAGAACCCCATCCACTCCCATGCTTAGCCCAGCACGTGATCCATCTACAGTGCTCAATCAGGGTTTGCCTTCAAAATGATAAATTTTCTATTATTTTTTGAATGATGGTAAATAACGGGTAATTATTTAGAAGACAAACCCGTAATTCTACACTTTTGCAATCCTCGGACTATAAAAGGAATTAATGTTATTAACAGGTACCTATTTGGCTCATAGAATACTATTTTATTCCTTGCATGTAATTCATTCCTCTTGTTTATATTCAATTCTTGTTTTATTCATAGAGTCCATAATAGCACTGCAAGTGTCACATGTTGTATGTTATATGCTCTGGCCTCCGACCATGACCTGCTGGTAGTAGGATGTTATTTCAGTGGAAACAGGAATGGAAAGCTATTGAGGAGAACACAGGCCCAGAAATTTTAAACATGTTTTGAACTGCATTCTGAGCATGTCATGGCCATGAGCCATTTGTGGTATTCTGTCCTCTAAATAACCCTACCCTGTGTCCACTTCCTCTTCTAAAGTTTCTTCTTGCTGTTATCAGACAAAACTATCAAGTTAATTTGCTTTTCTCTGCCAGACATCTCTGAGCTGATTAATTGTAATCTCTAGTGTGGGAGAAACTTGAGATCTTGGGTGTATTCTTTGCTTCTGTACTTAAGTCTGAACCTGTGGTGCTTCCAAGGAATACGTGAAGTGCTTATTATCCTGGGGAAATGAAAGAGTATTCATTAAGCATAGTGCACATGCACACTCAAAAGATAACTGTTTTTTTGTCAGAATACATTTTAATCTTGTTTCTAGGATGAAGAGCCAAAACACATTTAGCCCTAATTAATCATCTGCCAGTAAAATGAAATATGGTCCTACCTTTTAATTATCTATATTTAATTTACTATTTTCAGTGGCGTGTTGGCCTGAAGACATCTAAGCTCCCTCAAGATACGGAGGTGTAGTTCCAGGACAGCTCTTCCGTATATCTCAGAGTTTGGAAATCTCAAATAGATGAGAGTCGTGTGTCCTTACCAGAGCCCCAGAGCCCTCCCTTACAAAGCAGGCTATGTAGTGGGAGACTTCAGAGTCTTCACGTGCTCAGAGGAACAGTACCTGACCCCCAAAAGCCTCTTCTGCCTCCACAGTGGGGTTGGAGTCACCCTTGCACAGTCTTGCAGGGGTCGCTGCTTCTGTTGGCCTGGCACTTGTCACATCTCACTACTGGGGCAGGTTAAATTCCTTCCCCTCGAAGCACCTAGCACAGGGCAGGCACAAATGAGATGAGGCTCTCAGTGTATTTTTTAAAGACAAGCATGTCACCAACCTGATAATGTCTTTTGTCTGTTTCTTATGTTCTGGGACCTGTAGCAAAATTGTAACAATAAAAACAGAAATAAAACTAACAATGTTAAGATAAAATAATAACTCATCAATAGTGATAATAACCATGTGTCGATATTCAAAATATGGGGGAGCTTCCCATTATGTAAGCGTATTGCCTAGGCTCTGACCCTGGACTATGATGAGTGGAAAAATACTGCTTTATGTCAGTCATAGATTCACTGCTTCCAGTTGATTGGGCTGCTTCCTGTCTGTCAAGAAACAGCAAAGTAACGGGGGGGTCACTACTGTCCCAAATCCAGGTGTCAGAGGGGCTAAGACAGTATGATGAGGGTCCAGGAGAAAGGCATTAGCCTTCACAGGAGGAGTTTTTGCCTTCATTTTTGTGTTTGTTTTTTCTTGCCAAGAACTTAGCTACAATGTCTGTGTTACCCTTGAAGTAGTATTGGAATTGTTGTTCGGAACTTTGCAGAGAAAGCTGAGTAATCATTCCCTTGGTTTGCCCCTAAACAATTAGGAAACTTCCAACGTGGAAAGTGATGCAGAGTTCATGAAACACTGGGCTAGAAAGACCCAGAGATGGAAATGAGAAAACAATCCAACCAAAACCTGCTTCCCTGGGGGTTGAGGCACAAAAAACACGGAGGAGAAAGAGGGAAGCTCGGTTCCTTCTTGGAAGTACTTGCTCAGTTTTGTAATCCAAGCATCCTCCTCCTGTGATTTTTCCAAATGACTCAAGAGCTCAAGCCACCAGGGGAGGTAAGCGTCTGAGAACTGGGTCAGCTCCTTCCCTCACTGCCTATCACCAGGTGTGTGAGAACCAGTTGCCAACAGTAGCCAGGGCAGGATATGATGATGTGACAGAGGGAAGGGCTTTGTGGAAGTGTGATGATGAGCTGTGATAAAAGGCCCCGGGACGGGACCATTGGACAGGAGGTGCTTTGAGTAAATGTTAAATACTATACCACAGTCGTTTATTTTCTACAGTACAAGTTGGGATCCTACACTCAGACTCTGTGGCCCTTTTATTAAAAGTTGACCAGAAATAAATTATGTTAATACTTTTCCCCTTCTTTTCTTTTCCTCCTTTTAGAGTTCTCTTCCTTGAACAGTGAAGCATCTACCTTCTATTAGTTTGAAAATTGTCTAACTTTTAGTCTCTCAACAGGATTCGACCTGCTTAGAGTAACTAGTGTTTTCCATCTGATAAATAAGGGGATTACAGCAATAAGTGCTGTCAGCATTTTTCTCATTTAAACAAATAAAGCTGACAAATGATGAAGTTCTGTGCTGCTCTGTTGTGTTTAGTACATGCAGAGCAATTACTCATCTGCTGCCAGCATTAGTCTATCTACAGCTAAACCATGCAGCAGTATGGAAGGCTTATTAGCATATCAGTACCACAGTCATATTTTTATATTCTGTAAAACTCTACTCCATAAGAAAGGCTGATGGGTATAATTTGAACAATAATTTAAAGCGGACTTTTTCTATGCTTATTAGAGTTATACAAGTTATTGGGTACAGTGCTACTCTTATTTATGAGATGCCATCTTTTATTTGCTTGGAGCTTTTGTGCCACTATAGCATTTTCTGTGAACAAGTTAGCTGCCATCTCTGGAGATGTAGAAGTAGATAGCTATCTCTGCATGCAACGCTGATGAATGAATTTAAGTGGAGAAAAATCGTAGAGGAGCAGTTTCCTTAAATAGAGCCACTTTTCTTGGATGTTTCTCACGTGGATATGTACACCCATCTACATACAGATATATGTAACTGTGTATACAGAAACATTACAGAAGTGAAGATTTGAGAAAGAATACTGTTTTCCTAGAATGCTATCTTATTAAAATAGTTATTTCATTATAGAGGGGCAAAGTATAATAGGTACAAATTAGTCCTGATTTTCCAAGAGTTCTCCTACAGGGAACGGTTTAATGAAACCAAAGACCTTGGAGGAAAAAGAACCTAACCCAGAAGGATGATACAATTTTTGTAAGGTGGTAATGTGACTTTTATGGTCAGTCACTTTGATGTTATGGGTAGTATTGCCTGAGACAAATTAGATATTAACACAGTAGAAAAAACAGTTTTATAACACCCTTATTCCTAGAGAAAAGGTTGTCAATTATGATATAAATAGTAGGGCAACCCACGTAGTGATTTATAGCTAATATGTTTTAAATGTAACAGCTATATCTCTGCTAATGACAGGAAACAATTCAATAGTAATTTTACAGTGTTAGTTATCAAAAGATTAACAATGCTTTGTGGCTATACTATTAAAGATTTAGGGATTGGGAATGTGGTGATGCTGAAAATAAAATTTGAAACCTTAAGGTCTATGATACAAGGAGGAAAGAGAAGTGGTACAAAGGATCTCATTGAGGCGTAGAAAGACGTCTGTAGAATTGGGGAAATGAAGGACAAAAAATGGCATGAAATAGAAGATTTAAAAAAGGAGAAAAAAGATTATATACAGAGTGAAAACAAAGGGATAGAAGCTAAAAGGGAGGAGAGGAAAAATAGTGATATAAAAGAAGAAAAAGAGATTAGAAGGTAGGCAAAAGGGCAAAGGAAGATTACCAAAAGCCCCAGGAAGCTGGAAAAGACAGGAGGGAAGAAAAGAAGAAAAAACAAAAACAAGAACAAAACAAAACAACTCTAAAAAAAAGTTCACACACACACAAGAATAAACAACCAAATGAACAACAGCAATAATAAAAACCCAAAAGTAAAAACGAAGACATTTGAAGCCTGTGGTTATCTTTAGAGGTCTACAGTTTCGTGGCTTCATTCTGCTCTTGCTGTACACAAAGGAAACAGTCACAGCCCAAATCTAGGCTGGGTAATCAGTAGGATTAGGGTGAGATGCCACCTCTGGGACTTTCAAAATCAAGGAAATTGGGGTTGAACCAGCCTCTGGTTGTGGAGTTGGGAGCTGAGTTGTTTAGCTTATAACGCTCTATGTGTCTCTTACTGGCCTGACCATGGCTTCCTGCCCATGGACCTCTCCCATGGTTGACCCTCACAGAGTCACTGTGGGGTTGGCTGCTCTGAGTCCCAGGTTCGATTGGCCCCTCCTAGAATGGCGTCCAACCAAGCACACTCTCCAGGGGATATGGGAGACACTTGGACGGGAGTCACTCACCAGCTATGGTAGTGCACAGCATCCACTGTTCTGTTCCTCTGGTGTGTTTCTCCGTGAGGGCCTCTGGAGTCCCCTGCTTTCACTGTTTATCTACACACTCAGTCTTCCTATGAGCCATGAGTCAGGAGCTGGGAAAAAAGTACATATTGCCCCTTCCTTTTTCTGTCTTGAGGTCTGCCTCTTCAGTTTCTCTGTAGGCTTCAATCTCTGTAGAACCCAATGCCTGGATCCAAACCTTGGAGAGGTTGATTTGTTGCCACTTACCACTCCACCATCTTCCCAGAAGTCTCTGTGGTTGGCTCTTAATGCTTTCCGAAGCACAACATAGAGCTCTCTGTCCATGTGTAGTAATCACATTTTCTAGCTGAGGCCATGTTGTTGAGACTAGGGTGATGGCCTTAGATTGCCAATTCCAAGAGTCTGCAAATGACTTGCCTGTGATCTTGTCTCTCATTTGCACACCAACCAATCAAGAAGCTGTATATCTCCTTTATGGAGCATTTAAATTTTAGGCCTCTGACCCCCTAACCTAACCCCAGGGTCAGGGAAAAGACCACTGGTGATACCATTAATGTCAGCAAGAGCCTATGGTTATTATTCAAGGAACCAATTCTCAGCTTGCCCGTATCATCATTTCTGTTCCCTTCCATGGAAACCACAGTAAAAAAGCTTTTGCCGACATTCCCCATCTCTTTTACCTCCTGACTGTCCTGATGCTTCCTCAGGAGACCTGTGCTGCATATTATGACTCTCGTTTCTAGGTATTTATGAGTGTAAGTGTCTTCCTTTAAGACTGGTATTGCCATTTCTCTATGTCTGACCATACTGGGTTAAAATAAATCCTGGGAGGGCTGGGGATCTAGCTCAGCGGTCTAAGCGCCTGCCTGGCAAGCACAAGGTCGTAAGTTCAATCCCCAGTGCCGCAAAAAATAAAATAAGTCCTGGGGACCCTCAAAACATCATGGTACCATGATCCAATCATAACGTGTCTACAGGTTTGGATGTGGTGACCCCACATTTCTTGTTTCAGTATGAAAGCGTTCTCAGTCATTTTGAAATCCTGTTTGTCTCATTTCCCACTGAGAAGACTTACAAGATAGGGAGAGTGAAAAATGGAAGTGTTCCCCATTTGCTCAGCCAGCTTTTCAAACTAGCCTATGGTTCTTTGGGGA
>RJWT010024027.1:0-16619 GCA_004365215.1 Cuniculus paca | reverse complement strand
AAAATCAAGAAATCTGAGGGAAAGTAAAGGGTCAGGAGAGGAGATGCATACACTCCTCTGTCTGTCCTCGCTGGCAGTTCAGAGCTGGGGCTCTCACCCTGTGCACAGCTGTCACTCCTCCTCCCCACGCCCTCTTCAGAGTGACCGGGGTGAGCCTTGGCCAACAAAAAGGAGGGGTCGGGGATGGGGGTCCAGAAGTAAGGAAGGGTCAGCAGAGACCCCAATACTGATTCTCCTCTGGCTGGCGGTGGGCAGGAAGCAGATACAGCTCAAATACTGAGCAGCCAGAAAAAGAAGAAGATGGCGAGAAACAAGAAGAGGGAATCCTGCCAGCTGGAGGCTGGGTGACCCTGTCCCAGGTCCACACCTGTGAGGGAGAAAAAGACAGCTGCAGAAGCATACACTCCTTGGCCAGGAGGGGAGCCGGGAGACTGAGGGGGGCCCCCGGTGGGAGCTCAAGGAGGGCTCTTACCTGCACCCCTGCGGAAAGGCTCATGGGTATTGAAGACGGTGGTGAAAAAGCCAAAGGGGAAAGCACCAACACCGAATGAGAAATGAAAGCCCCCGGTATCACCGAATGGCTGGAAGCCCTAGGGAGGTGGAAAAAGTCAGGGAAACCAGGCACATTGTCCACACAGGGAAAGAGCAAGGCAAGGACTCACCCCTCTGCTCTCTGGAGCTGGTCGCTGGCCCTGGGGTCGGGGTGGAGTTTTCAATCTGAGCACCAAAGAGAGACATCATTAATACAGTCTTCTCTCCTCTTCCTTCAACCCTACCCCAGCACCACCTGCGGTCTCTCACCTGGGGTCCTGGGGCTTCTGGCTCCCTCGCCCATAAAGCGGGACAACCTTCTCTCTGCTGATGCCAGCTTTGCACACCGGGCACTCTTGCCGATCTGGCCGTGTCTCCAGCCACTGGGGAGAAAAAGATAAAATGGCTTCAAGCATAAGAAGGGTTTTCTCTTGCCTCAGACCTCCCCGTCCCTCTCCACACCTCCTGAATACACACCTGATGCAGACAGGGCCAACTGGATGGGAGGCAAAGGAAAAAAAAGAAAAAAGAGAAAGTCAAACTAGTCACAGAAAACAGAGAGGTAGATCTCAGACTTAACAGAACCTCATCTCACCTCTCGCCGGTACCCTGTTATCTGCTATTTCTCTTTGTATTTTCTGCAGCCTCTACCATGCCAGCCCACATGGCCTTCCTGCATCTCTGAACTTGCCATCCCCAAAGCCCCATCCGTCCTCAACACACTCAGCCCTCTCCTCACTCCTCTACCCCAACGCACACAAATTCTCATTCCCTCCCTCTCTGCCTTCCAACTTAAATTCCAGTTATGTTTGACCCACCCCCCTCCAGGTCTTCTTCAGCCTCAGCCCTGTTCTCGCTCCCATCTCTCTAAACCAAGCCTCCCTTCCTAGCACATTCTCCACTGCTCCTTTTCAACCTTATGGAAGTCCCGGTTTCCACGACCGTTTCACCCCTCAATTTTGTCCCTCCACAGGGCCCTTACCCAGTCTGTCATTATCCCCCCTCCCCGATCTCACTCGCGCAAGGGTCTCCCCTACTCACCGGAGGCGTGCCTCTCCTAATCTCTGACACTCATCCGTTTCTACTTGTGCAACTAAGAAACCCTAAACTCCCTGCAGTAAGTTGGTTCGGGTCTCACCTGTGCGGATGTGCAGCGTCCCCTCCTTCTCCGTCCCACCTCCTCCTTGTGACACACCGCATACGAACCACCTCCAGATTCCCAAGACCCTCGTTTCCACGCATCTGCACAGACGTGAGCCAGCCTCCCACACACACCTCCCTTCCTTGGCCTCCCACTACCTGCACGGCCGTGCAGCCCCGGCTCCTGGCGTCCGCCGCACACAGATGAACCCCACCGCTTCCTGCCCCCGTCCCAGATTCTCACCAGTACAGGTGGCCACACACACTGACCACCGCTTCCCGAGCGGTCTCCAAACATATATTACATTCGAAGGTCGCGCCCGCCCCGCCCCGCTCGCGGTTTGGTCCTTCGGGGCCCCCGTCCTCCTCCTCTGCCGCTGCCATGGCCGGTTCGGTTTCGCCCCCACGAACCCCTCTGTACCCCCAAACACACACACGCACCAACAAACGAGAGACCGCCTCTTGCTCACGGTCATTGGGGAGGCTCCAAGGTTTTCTCGTTTCTATTGGTGTAAACACCTGCCAATCATATAGCAGTCTAAAGAAAAGATTGGCCAACAGGATGAGGGCGGGAAAAAGCTTGCGCGGCCCCGCCCTTGCACAATGATTATTGGCGGATAGTGCTACACTCAGCACGCAGGACCGAGCTTATTGGTAACAACTCGTCGTACCCTCTCTCTCCCCTTCACTTCCTCTTTCCGACAATGTCCGGATTCTTATTGGACTTTGGAGCGTAGGGCTCCTAAGCAAGCGATTGGCTGGAACTCCGCGGAAAATGGTGGTTAGGTAAAATGCGCCTGCGCAGTACGTAGCGGGATTGGGTAGGCCGATTAATGAAGGTGGGACCTGCTCTGATCCCACCCCTTCACCGCTGTCTTGTTGCCATGGTGACTACAATTGGCGGGGCCCGCGGTTCAAAGGCCTCGGCCGGGCTTCATCCGGGTCCTCCGGCTGCGGACTCTCTCAGCTGATTGGGCTGTTTCCCTCGCCTCTGATTGGCTAAGAGCGGGAAAGACGGCGCAGAGCTCGGAAAAAAAGAGCAGAAATGTTAGGGTCTCGGGTTCAAGATGGCTCCGGCCTCTTTAGGTGACGTAGGGTACAGAACCTGGACCCACCCCTCCCTTCTAGTGAAGAGGGGACCACAACGGGGAGTAGGCCGAGTTCTGGATGGTGCAAGCATCGACCTGCGGCGCTGGTTTCAACCCGCCTGCTCGGCTGGACAGCTCAGCCCGCTCCTCTTATGTGACTGAGCAGGACTGAACTGCTGGCCTGCACAGCCGCTTTGTAATGTGGCCCTGAGCAGAACAGGCGATCTGGACTCCGAACTAAACTATAAGAGCAGCGGTCGGGCCCGCCCCTTAATGAGGTGGTGCAGTGAGCAAGACCCGCCCTTTTTAAGAGTACGGTTAGTTCCGCCCCTTCTTTTAATAGGTCCAGTAGAACTGGGGTCTTCCAGGGCTGGACCCCTAGTAGTTTGGGCCTTTCCTACAGTCAGTGACTCTCCCTGTGGTTCAGAAATCACAACTGGGTAACAATCCCCCCACTGCCAAGCTTGCCATCCTCTTCAACAGGGTGTGCAAACTCATGCAGGGCAAAGGTGTGTCTGGGGCAGGAGACTGCCACGGGCTGAAGGATGCTTAGCAGCATCCTGATGTAAGGTCCCCTGTGGCTCAAAAATAAGCAAAGATGAAGTCCGGGGTGGTGGTGGAAGCCTGGAATCGCAGCGGTCGGGATTCGGAGGCAGGAGGATCGCCGTGAGTTCGAGGCCAGCCTGAACTACATATCGAGACGCTGTCTTGAAGAAAAATAAGAGATGAGAAATGGGGAGTTGTGTAGAAAAGGACAGGGATGTAAAACTCAAAGAGGGTTAGGAAAGAAGGTACTGAAAGGGAGACATGGAGAACAAGGGGGAGGAGTATGGGAATATGGGAAGGAAGAGCAGGGACTGCAGAGCTGGATACAAGGCAACAAAATTAAGGGGACAATCATCCGAGAGCAATCAGCACACACGCCCCCAACGATGCCTTCATGCCCAATTCTCATTGCAAGAAAAGATCCCGGTGATGGGCAGAGGGCTTGCTTCAGCGTGGGTAAAGAGGCCGACAGAACTGGGAAAGGAAGCGAGCAGGGGGATGGAGTGGGTCCGAGTGGGTGAGTGGAGGGAGGCGGAATGCTGGGACGAGGTGGGGGCAGGTGGGGGTACAAAGGGCAACGGGATCAGAGCAGAGGGCTGGAGGGCGAGGCGGGCGAGATGGAGCCCTGAAGGAGAAAAAGAACAGCGGTAAACCTCGTGCTTGGAATATAGTAGGTGCCTGCTAAGTGGAATCGAACGGGACGGCAAGAAAAGGGTTGGAGCTGAACAGACGAAGCACAGACGCCGGAGTTAAGGAGAAAGGAAGACATCAGGAAGGGGCGACGGAGACGTGGCAGTAGGGGGAAGAGCTGGAATGAGGGAAACGAATGTGCCGTGGGAGGAAGGCAGCGGCGGCAGGGGGCTCCCGGCCGTTTGTGCGGAAAGGGTTTGGAGGGGGAGAAAAAGATGCAGCTGGAGACCGAGGCCGAGCAGAGCCGAGCGCCCGCGGGGCGGAGCTAGCGAGGGACCCCGCTGAGCGCAGGCAGGGCGGCGCGGGTCTCTGAGAGGCGATTGGCACGGCCGGCCGCCCATCACCGCCCCCCACTTCCTGGCCGGCCCCGGAAGCAGCGGCCGGGGAGGGGTGGGGGAGATAGCGGCGGCCCCGGCCCTCAGAGCGCGCAGGAAGGGAGGGCGGGAGGTGCGGGGGGCGACCCCCGGCCGTGCACCGCGATGGGCCCAGCCTCCCGCTCCCACCTCCCCTGTACCGGCCGGGGCTAGGACGCCCCCGGTCCTGTCGCCCCCCCGGCACCGACACCCCGGCGGAGACAGAGACTGAGGCACGGCCAGCCGCCTGCACCGCCGCCGCAGCCTGGCTGGGGAGGGGCCGGCCCCCCAGGCCCCCGCCCCTCTGAGGTGTGGGCGGGAAGGGGGGTGGGGGAGGGGCGGGAAGGGGCCGGGGCCGGGGCCGGGGCGGCGGGCAGAGGAGGGAAGCGGGGAGCAGCAGCGCGGGGAGGAGAGCTGCGGGCTCCCGCCCGGGGCCCGGGGCGTGGACGGCGCGTCTGGGCGGGGGGAGTCCCTGCAGGCTCCCCGTCCCTTTTCCTGCCCCTCGGCCTCACGGCACTGTGGAGGGGTGGGGGCGAGGAGGCCTGCACGATTGCTTCCTACGGGTGCCCTCGGGCACCCCTGTTTCTCCGCGGCGGCAGAGGCCCGCGGAGACGGCCGTCTGGATGCCTTGGGGCGGGGGGCTGTGTTCCCACGCTGATTCCTGTGTCTGCGTGCGACAGGGTCGTGGCCAGCTTGCCCCTGTGTTACCCACAGACTGCAGAAAAATGATTTTCCCCCCTCAGAATTGCCCATCCTCATATCGTGCCCCTATCACGTGCAGTTTTGAGGTGTTCGAGGATGGCATGTGTGTTTTATTGTACCTATTAGGTAGTTTCCTGTTTCACGTGTTCTCTGTGTTTGCATGTTGATTTTAGCACGTAAAGCTTACCTGTCTCATTTGGTTTGGGCTCATATACTGTATTATGGCCGTGGTCCGGCTGTTTGCAGTCGGCCTGCGTGGGACCCACGGCACAGTGGACCAGCACACACAGTACTCAGCGTGGTGATCGGCTCGCCGTTTTCCTAGTTCGGGGTCTGGCCACACACATGTGACATGTCCATAATGCATGTGCTTCCGGTCACACCTACCAGTTATTCCTTACATTCATTGTCAGCCTCACCCCGTTGGCATTTCGTTGGCATTAGAAATCCTTGGGTGTTGCTGTCCAATCGAGTCATTTAATATCACACATTAGAGTAGGTGACTTGGTCTCAAGGCCCCATCCTCCTGTGCTGAACCTCGCTGAGCCCTGGCCTGCCCTCCACACCCTGTGTCTCCTCTAGCTGCGCGTAGCCGGGTCCGGGAGCCTCCACGTGTCAGAGTGTCTGCTGGCCCTGCCGTGAACCCTGTGACACGCACCCCACCCTTTGCACTGTCCGCGTCCTCCTCTGGTGGCACCTTGTTCCCATTCTCTTCTACGACAGTGTCTTCGTGATCGTCACTCTGCCTTGCCTGTGGCCCTGTCCTATAGGCTGAGGCGTGCCATCTTTCTTAGTGACTTGTGTTTGCACAGTTAATATTCTTCGGGAGGGCAGCTGTCAGATTCATGATCAGAATCACTGTCCGTCACTAATCATGCTTTGGGTGTGTACACAGCCTTTTAATCTGATCAGCCAGTGTTTACTGAGCACTCGGTCAGCCACCTCCTGGCAGTGGAGAAAAGATAGAGTCTCTGTCCCCGAGTTGCACAAACTTGGCAGCCTGGAGGAGGATGCCGGTGAATGGGCACATGCCGTGGGTCCTATCCTTTTCAGCACTTGAGAAGCCTGAGTTTGGACCATACGCACCTGGAGAGCTTATTGAAGTACAGACTGCTCGGCCCAGCGCCCAGAATTTATGATTGTGTGTATCTGGGTGTAAGGTCCAAGAATTTGTATTTCTGCATCCTGAGAACCACTGATCAAGACAAAAATCATAATGAAAACACAGGCCTGCCAGGGTTCTCAACCAGGCTGTGTGTGGCAGGAGGAGAGGCACCAAGGGTGTCCCAGCCCAGGGAAAGCGTACCCAGGGCACAAGAGCGTGAAGGATCACGGTGCACCTGAAGAACTAAAGTAAATCAGCTTTGATAGAACAAGAGCAGAAGTAGCTGGAGATGTAAGCACAGGTTTGCTGGTCAAAAAGGGCCTTGAAGCCGGGCGTGGTGATTCATGCCTGTAATCCCAACACTCAGGAGGCTGAAACAGGAGGATCATTGTGAGTTCGAGACCAATTTGGGCTACAAAGTGAGCTCAAGGCCAGCCTGAATGGCATAGTGAGACCCTGTCTCAAAAACCCAAGGGCTGGGAATCTAGCTCAGTGGTCTAAGCGCCTGCCTAGCAAGCACGAGATCATGAGTTCAATCCCCAGTGCCGCCAAAAAAAAAAAAAAGGAGCCTTGAGTGGAGACAGGGAAAGCTCAGATTTATGTTACAGAAGCACCTCACCTCAGGGAAGAGGACCAGAGGGAAAAGCAGTCGGAGCCAACAGCAGGTGGAGCAGAAAACCTTTGGCGCTGCTCCTCCCACGCCTTTTGCCTTACCTCTCACCTCACGTGGACCTTTGGCCTAGAGGGAGTAACATCCTGATAGATCACCAGTGTCTGCTGTGACCCTGTCCCCAGAAGTGGGGCAGAATGAAGGAAGGAGGTGGAGCCTGGAAGGCAGGTTCTGTCTGGCCCACACCTCTAATGCGTGGCTCTTCCTTTCCCGGAGCTGGTGGTGTGGTGCTCCTTTCATTCCCTGCCTCCTCTTCCTCATAGGCCAAGGCCTTACCCTGCCTACATACGTGGCCACCGTGTGGCCGGGAGGGCGGTGGGCTTGGCTTGGCCGGCTGCAGAAATGGGACTGCTGGGGGGGGCGGTTATCTGAGGACGGAAGAGGCTGCTTTGGGGAGAGAGGTCTTTTTCTAGGTATGTGTTTATGTTTCTTTATCTGTCACCATGGATAACTGTGCGTGTGTGTGTGTGTGTGTGCGCGCGTGTGTGTGCGTGCACCCGTCCCTCCGCATCACTGTCTTTGCCTCAACAGTATGTTATTCCTGGCACTTGTCCCTCAGGTGTTTGTGCCACTGCCAGTGTACCTAGGGTCGCGTCGCGTGCTTGTGCACACACACAGGTGGCAGCATCCAGGAGAGCTTAGGAGCTCGGGCACTTAGGTCTAATCTAGAAACTGCTGCTTAAGAGCTGTATAACCGCAGGTGAGTTCTTAATCTCTCTGAGCAGATCTCCTGTAAAACGTTAAATACTCATAATACTTTCAATAGATTATTGTGTGGATCGTATGTAAAGGTTAACACAGAACTGGAGAGACCAGCACTACCCAGTGGGAACAGAATGTGAGCCATATTTATAATTTTTAGTTTTCTGGTAACTACATTGAGAAAGGGGAGAAAGAAGCAATGAAATTCACCTTAATACACTTCATGGAAGCCAGTATAGCCAAAAGAAATCAATATAAAAGACTATTAAGGGGATGATTTAGGGTTTTGTTTTTCATCCAGTCTTTCAAAACAAATTTTTTTTACTTTTTTTGTCTTTTTGAGACAGGGTCTCGCTAGGCAGTTCAGACTGGCCTTGAGCTCACTTTATAGCCCAGGCTGGTCTGGAACTCACAGCAATCCTGCCTCAGCCTCCTGAGTGATGGGATTACAGGCATGCACCACCACACCTGGCTCAGTCTTTAAAACTGATGTGTGTGTTGTGTATCCTGCATTTCTGTTTGGACTGACCAGACTGCAGGTGCTCAATGGCCCCACGTGGCTGGTAGCCACTGTCTCGAGACCCTTTGCAATTGCAGTCGTTAGCCATCTTCACTCACATTGGTATTGTCACACACCTGCAAGCGGCCATGTTCGGCTTGATTCATCTCTCTGTGTAGGGAACCTCGGGCGGTGGTGGTGGGGACTGTCCTGAGCCCCCATCCTACAGGGGCCTCCTCGGAAGGTTTCAGTGAAAACCCAGCCATGTCCCACCACGCTGCCCTGTCCTTTGCCTCCCTCCTCCATTCCCCTCCTCTTAGAAACCAGACCACTGTCCTTTCCCCTTCCCACAGGTGGCCAGAATGGAGCTGTGGCCCGGGGCATGGACAGCGCTGCTGCTGCTGCTGCTGCTCTTGCTGCCCACCCTGTGGTTCTGCGCCCCCAGTGCCAAGTACTTCTTCAAGATGGCCTTTTACAATGGCTGGATCCTCTTCCTGGCCGTGCTCGCCATCCCCGTGTGTGCCGTGCGGGGACGCAACGTTGAGAACATGAAGTGAGGCACGGGGTGTGGGTGGGGAGAGACCCTGGGAGGGGAGGGTGTGGGGCATCTGCACGGCAGCAGCCTGGCCACACAGAACAGACCCGGTGAGCCGGGGACACAGAAGCCGGAGGGGTTGCGGCAATGGCCCGGAGGCATTGGCAGGGTGGTGAATGGGGCCTGCAGGGCAGCGTGGGCCTCACCAGGACCTTGTTTGGATCCCACAGGATCTTGCGTCTCATGCTGCTGCACGTCAAATACCTGTACGGGATCCGAGTGGAGGTGCGAGGGACTCACCACTTCCCCCCCTCACAGCCCTACGTCGTGGTCTCCAACCACCAGAGCTCCCTCGACCTGCTTGGTGAGACTCCACCGCGGCACAGGTCCCCAGCCACACCCCACGCTCCCCGGGAGACCTGCCCTCCTTGGCAGGGTACCTGTACCTTCAGTCACACCTGCTTCTACCTGCGACTCTTTCAGCCCAGTGTCTTCCCCTTGTCTCCAGTTCTGCTAGTGTGGGGATGACCTTGTGGGATGACTTGCCTGCTGTGACACTGTGTCCCCACTCTAATCTTTACCCACCTCCACCCCTGCCCAAGGGATGATGGAGGTCCTGCCAGGCCGCTGTGTGCCCATCGCCAAGCGTGAGCTGCTGTGGGCAGGCTCCGCCGGGCTGGCCTGCTGGCTGGCTGGAGTCATCTTCATCGACCGGAAGCGCACGGGGGATGCCATCAGTGTCATGTCAGAGGTGGCCCAGACCCTGCTTACTCAGGACGTGAGTCACCTAGGGAGGTGGGGGCTGGGGAACCATGGAGTGGAGCCGCGACCCCCACTCATGTGCGTCTCCCTTCATCCTCTTCCTCCCCCAGGTGAGGGTCTGGGTTTTTCCTGAAGGAACGAGAAACCACAATGGCTCCATGCTGCCCTTCAAACGCGGCGCCTTCCACCTCGCTGTGCAGGCCCAGGTGACTGCTGCTTCCCTTCTGCCGCTCGGCCCCCAGCCCTGCCTGTCCTTCCTGTGCCAGCAGAGGCTTGGCCTCAGGAGACGCTGTGGGCCGAGCGGCTTTCTCTCTCCCACAGGTTCCCATTGTGCCCATAGTCATGTCCTCCTACCAAGACTTCTACTGCAAGAAAGAGCGCCGCTTCACCTCAGGTGAGGGGCAGAGCTCGGGCTGGCCGGGGGCCCAGGAAGGCTGGGGGGCCTGTGAGGCAGGGGGACTTCGGGGAGACATCCACGTGGTCGTCTAGTCTGACCCTCCATCAGGCACTAGGTACTTACTAAGCACCTAGCGTACCTGCTAGGTGGGTAGGACTTGGTGTCTTCAGGTGGGGCTGTCACAGTCTTGCAGGAGAGGTAAGTCCTCTGTGCAGAAGTGTCACAAGTGACACTCGGCTGGGCCCAGAGAATGAGGGCTTGGGCAGCTGGGGAGGGGTGTCTGGGCCGGGGCTCGGGGAAGCTTTGAGCAGGCGGGCTCAGGGCACAGGGCCGCTGGCTAGCAGAGGGGCAGCAACAGAGGGCCAGGAGAGGCCCAGAGATGGGCAGTGACGGTGCCTTGAATTGCACAGGGCGGTGTCAGGTGCGGGTGCTGCCCCCAGTGCCCACAGAAGGGCTGACACCAGACGATGTCCCCGCTCTGGCTGACGGAGTCCGGCACTCCATGCTCACCATCTTCCGGGAAATCTCTGCCGATGGCCGGGGAGGTGGTGACTGTCTGAAGACACCCAGGGGTTCGGGCAAGGCCCAGCTCTGAGCGCCCCACCCATCTGTGCCCTCCTCATACCCACTTCCATGCCCCTCCCTCCATCCCTGCTCCCCTCTCTCCCCTTTCCATCTTTCATCTCTGACGTGAATGTGGACACAGCAGCACTCCTGTTCCCCCGTCCGCCCATGGACGCCTGCCCTGCCGCAGTGTCCACTCTGCCCCCCACCTCTGCCGGCTCGTCTGTGACGCTGCCTCCCCCCACAAAAGGGTGGGGGCTTCTGATCCCCCCCGCCCCCGTGGACTCTCCCTTTGCGTTCTCTCCTGCACCGCTCCACGTGGGCCAGTGGACTCATCAGTTCTGTGGAACAATCCACCCCTTTCCCCAAGTCCGAGGAGGATTCCAGAGACTCAGCGGTTTGGGAGGAGGACGCCTCGCCCCGTGGCTGGAAGCCGATACCTGGAGCACGAGTCCCAGGCCGCCCCTGGGAACCTGCATCCGAGCTTTCGCGCTCCCTGTGGGTGGAACCCCCACAGGCCCGGACTCTTCAGACTCAGAGGTCTCATCCCTGCCCTCGCCCTGACGCCCAGGGTTGGGCACACGCCTGGCTGCCAGTTGGGTCTCCAAGTTCCTGCTTCCTCCGTCCCATGGTACCGGCCCCCAGCACCACCCTAAGCAGACCGTGCGCGAGGAGGCAGACCTTAGGTGCTGTGCTCACTGCTGCCAGGGGCGCTGGGAAAGGAACGGACTGGCTGGAGGGGACAGGAGGACATTTAATTTATTTCTTCGTTTGAGGCTCCCCTCTCTCGGAGCCGGTTTTCATTTCCCCTAGGTGGCACTGGCCACTCTGCCCCCCCACTGCAGACCTGTTCCCAGGGCTCGGGAGGTGGCTGGGAGCAGGAGAGGGTGGGACCCCGTTTTGCGTGGTTGGTTTTTATTAATTATCTGGACAACAGCAAGCAAGCAAGAATAAAGAGAGAAATGTGGGTGCTTTCTCGCTGTGTTTGTTCCAGCGCTGAAGCAGCAGAGCCCACACAGCCTGCCCAGGGCCTCCCGCCCTGGCTCGATTCCTTGGTCCCAGGTCAGTCAGGCCGGCCTCTGTAAATTCCGGCCGGGGGCCTGCTGAGGCTTCTCACCGTCCTCAGCGCCAGCAGCGGCCGGGGCCAGCCTGTTGTCCTCACAGGAGCCTGATCGGTAACAAGGAGACGGGCAGACTCCAGCCCAGCTGCAAGGCGGCCACACTGCCGCCCTCACCCAACGGGACGGGGCTCAGGGTCCGGGCAGAGGCGATGAATGAGACGGCGGGACGGGGAAGGTCGGGGAGACTGAGCCGCGAGGAGGGGCTGCAGGGGGCTGCGGCCGCAGCCGGGACGCTGGGAGGGGAAGCAGCAGGACTCACAGGCGCCCAGCCTCTCCTCCAGCAGCAGCACCTGGTCGCTGAGGGAGTCGATCCTGTCGCCCCGGCCCCACAGCTCAGCCACCTTTTCGGGCTGCAGCTCTTCGGGCGGCATGGGCAGCACCGCGCGGACCCAGGCCCCAGCCCGGGCGGCCCACTGCGAAGGCGAGAGAAGCTCGCGCGTCGGCACAGCGCGCGGGCTGCCGCCCGCCCTCCCGGCTCGGTCCGGGCCTCGGCTCGGGCCTCGGCTCGGGCCTTGGCTCACCTGCTCCAGCCGCTGCAGGCGCCCTCGCAGCTCGCCGAGCTCCCGCCGCAGGGTGCGCTGCTCCTCGGCTTCCTTCTCCGCTTCCCGGACTAGGGCGGCGCAGCGGGAAAGTGACGCCCGCCCCGGCTCCGCCCTGGCTCTGCCCCGGCTCTGCCCCAGCGGCCGCCGCGCCCGGCCCGCACTCACCCGCCACGCTGAGGACGCTGGCGTCGGTGGGGCGCCCTGGGGGACCCTGGGTGCACGTGAGCCCATCGGGGCCCAGCACCTGGCCGCGGGGGCAGCCGCAGGTGAAGCTGCCCGCCGTGTTGAGGCAGCGGTGCGAGCACCGGGAGACCCCGGCTCTGCACTCGTCCACGTCTGATTACCGGAAAGAGGAGCGCGCGGTGGGGGAGGGGAGGGAGGGCCCTCGCGCGGGGTCCCCGCCGCCCGCGCGCCCGCGCGCCCCACTCACCCACGTGGCAGTGCTTCCCGCCCCAGCCCGGGGCGCACTCGCACTGCTCGGGCGCCACGCACACGCCTCCGTTGCGGCAGGGCTTGGCGCAGACGGCTGCAGGGGTGGTTGCGCAGGGGCTCGGACCGACCTAACCCACCCCGGGCCCGCCCCCCGCTGGCGACCCCGGGTGCAGGCCTGGCCTCACCTTCACAGGTGAGCGCCCCGGGGCGCCGCTTCTTCCAGCCCTGGCAGCACACGGCGTGGGTCTGCTGCACCTCCCGCCGCACCTCCCGCCAGCCCACGCGGTACGTGGTCCTAGGAGGCAGCGCCCGCCGCTCCGCGTCAGCCCGCACACAGCCGGGGCCGCTTAGGTTCTGGCCGAGGGGCCGTGGGGCTCCCCGCGCCGCTGCCCTCACCTGTAGGTGCTGCAGATGCGCCTCCCGGCGCACACGGTCAGGTAGGGCTTGTACACCGGCTGGCTGTAGGACTCGTTGTAGCGGAGCGGGACCACCAGCGTCTGCTTGGAGCAGACGCCCTGGCTGCGTCACATGGGAAGAGGCGGCGGGAGACCCTGAGTGGGCCAGGCCTTGGAAGCCAGGGTCCCTCTTGCAAGCAGGCGCTGAGGCCCAACATCAACCTGGGCCTCGGTGAAGCCCGCCCCCAGCACCGGGCCACCCTCTCGGCGGTCACCTGTGCTCCGGGGGTCCACCCATGGCCCCCTCGCCGGACAGCAGCAGCAGGAGTGAAAGTCCGCTCAGAAGGGTCCAGAGCGCGGCCCAGGGCCCCATGATTCGTGCCACGCCACGCTGTGAGCCACAGGCGGACAGGTCAGGGCGCCCTTCCCAGAACCCTCTGCTCGTGCCTGCTGCTGAAGGCGTGAGGACACTGGCTCTTACACGCTGGCCACCAGGGAGTCCACCTGTGTGCACATTTAAGCGGCCCATTCAGCATCCTGCAGGCTCGCACCCCAGCATGCCCCCTCCAGCACCCCCTCCACTCCCAGGGCTCTGCTCAACCTGGAGGGAAACCCACATGCTCAACGCCTCTGGGCCCTCCTTCGTGTGCCCCTTATAGCCTCATACTTTCAAACCCCGACAGCACTTGGCCAGCCTCACCACGCATGGAGCACCTCCACGTATTTTATTTATTTAAAAAAAAATTTTTTTTGAGACGGTCTATGTAGTCCAGGTTGTGGCATTAAACCCACAGTGACCCTTCTGCCTCAGCCTCCCAAGGGCTGGGATCGCTTACCCCTCTACTGCCCTAACACCCACACCATCACATGCACCACTGCTCAGGGGACACCCCCCAGCCCACACCCCCACTGCCCCCGAGCTGAGATTCTCCCCCCACCTGCCTCCCTCCTCACCTTCCCACCTGGCTCCCCTCTCTCCGGGGAGGCTGTGGGCAGCCGGCCTCAGCAGCAGCAGCTCAGACTGCTGGGTGGGCCCTGCTGAGCAGCGCAGGAAGGGAGGGGCTGGGCTGCTTGGAGCCCTCCCCGTTCCTGCCCCCTCCCACAAGCCTCCTCCTCAGCTCCAGCCTGGTGGGCTCAGTGGGGTCAAGCCCGTCACCCCTCCAGCACAGGGCTTCCTAGGAGAATCTGCCCAGCTCTCAGAAACCTCAGATTCCAGACTCCACACATCCACAGGGGCTCCCGACTGAATACCATCAGCACCCTGAAAAGGCAGACTGAGGGGAGAGGCCAGGCCGGCAGGGAGGCCAAGCAGGTCAGCATCTGGGCCAAGCGGAGATGAACCAAGGGAAGAAAGCAGGGCGAAGCTGCACAGAAGGGTGGGGGGCGGCCCAAGGCACAGGGGAAAAACCACCCCCCATGGCTTGATGACATTTGTTAGGGCTTGGGGGGCACAGAGTTGAGTCAGCCACCGCCCCCCGTGCCAGAGCAGACAGGGCCCTATTGTCTCCATCAAAATTCCTCCTTTCAAGGAAAAGGAGGCTCATTGTACAGCCCCTCACTCAGCTCTGGCCTACAAAGGTCACGAAGGGGCACCACAAATGCCCACCCTGACCCTCAGCCCCCTCGTCTAGCCTGGGGGCGGCAGGCGCATTCCACCGCTGCTGAGCCCCACACGGCAAGGCAGAGCCTCGGGCTCAGCGGGCTCAGCCCCTAATCCTCCCTCGGCAGGGACAGGAAGAGAATTGTCTTCAGCAGGAAAGAACCCGCAGAGAGGCAGGAACCTGCACAGAATGGGCATTGAGAGGACGGAAACACCAAGGGGTCCCACCCCAGACCAGGCACCCAGGCCCCAAGCTCCCCCGCCACCTTGGGGAGCCCAGGGCCCCCTTCCCTGGAAATCAGCCGAACCACACTGAGGAAATGGGGCTTTATTTCCATAAATATAGGAGAACACCCCTTCAAGGGTTAAAAGGGGCTGGGGCCTCAAACTAGGCTCCCAGGGGGAACCCCGACACTGATCATAGGGACTGGGGGATCCCCAAACCTGAGATGGGCCTCACAGGCCACAGATATTCCCCAACACTGACACTTCAAGAACGGAACTGTCCCCATAGGGGAGCCTTGGAGCCCCACGCTCACAGGCGTCGCTCTTGGGCCACGAGGACTGACGACGAGGAAGTTCCGAGGACAAGAGAACATGGGGAGAAGCTAAAAATGTCCTGAGTGGCCCGGAAGGAGACCCCTGTGGTACCAGGACAGGGGCTGGGTTCTCCTCCTGCACAGCCAGATGCGGAGCAGCAGCAGCAGCGGCAGCAGCGGCAGCAGCCACGAGTTAAAAACCTGGTTCTCACTTCCTAACCTCAGCCTCGGGAGACAGGGGCACAGGGAGCCGCCCCCCAAAACAGCGGACATGAGGTAGGCGCGCCAGGGAGGAGTCATCATTCACAGGGAGCAGGGCGGAGGGGTGGGGGAGCCCTGGTTAGTGGGGGGCAGTGAGTGTGGGGTCGATGAGGCGGCTATGGGCGGGCCACAGCCTGACGTCCGCCTTCCGAGGCCACGGTGCGGTCTCTGGGCTGGGGACTTCGGCAACCCGGGGCGTCCTCAGGAAAGCCACGGCTCGATGCAGGTCTCGTAAAGGGTGCGGTTGGAGTGCCAGGCCGTGTGCGTGATCCCCGCCATCGGGCAGCTCTCTATAGCTCCCCGGGCCAACAGAGTCTTCAAGCCGAAGGAATCTCGCAGATAAACCTTCAGGGGGTGAGGGGCCCGGAAAGCAAGGAGGAGGACAGGAGGGGACCTCGTGAGTGCCCTCGGTGGGGGGGCTGTCACTGTGGCTCGGGGCAGTGGCAGGGAGGGTGCCCTGAGGACGTGGGGCGGGGTGAAGACGGGGAATCCCAGGGGCTCACCGGTTGCTCCTCCATCTCCAACACTGTCTCATTGGCATCATAGAAACCAAAGAAGCTGCAAGAGATTGAAGGAGGTCACCGGAGAGTGGGAGGCCACGAGGTGGGCGAGGGTCCTTGGGGAACCCAAGGCCTGCTGGGGAAACCTGCATGTGAGCCGACGTCCTGCGGGTTCAGCTTTATCGCTGCCGCACGGCCTGACTCTAATCAGGAGCAAATACTGATAAACTCAAACTGGGGGACAGTCCACAGATAACAGCCTGGCCGGGCATGGCGGCGCCCTGCTCCAATCCTCACTCTCGGGGGCTCCCAAGGCCCAGCCCAGCCGGGGCAACTGAGCGCATGAGGCTGGGGATGCAGCTCCTACAGAGGCCCCGGGTTCAGTCCCAGTACTGAAAAACACAACGTTCAATGGTTGAAGAGCGATTCCAGATTAGAGGAGACTAAATGCTGCATGTGACCCTGAGGTGGATCTCGCACTGGATGTATCTTCTCTATAAAAACAATCAGACCAGGCATGGTAGTGCAGGCCTGGAATTCCAGCACTCAGGAGGCTGAGGCAGGAGGATCACCGTGAGTTGAGGCCAGCCTGGGCTACATAAGAGTTTGATGCCAGCCTGAACGGCATAGTGAGACCTTGTCTCAAAAAGCCAAATAAATAAATAAATTTTGTTTTGGACCAGGGATTGAACTCAGGACCTCGCGCTTGCCAGGCAGGCACAGTGCCACTGAGCTAAATCCCCGGTCCCTGTGTCTCATCTTAATAAAAAAAAAAAAAAAAGTCAGGTAGGTGTGATTCTGCACTCCTGCAATTCCAGCATTCTGGGAGGCTGAAGCAGGAGGACCCCAAGTTGAGTCCACCCTGGACAACTCAACACCTTGAGGACTGCCACAGGGAATGGGCCCCAGTCACCTACAGTCCCCTCCTCTCCCCTCCCTTCCCGA
>RJWT010024026.1:0-16597 GCA_004365215.1 Cuniculus paca | reverse complement strand
TCCTTAGGTTTTTAGTTTGGTTTTGTTTCATAATATCAAAAGGTTATCATTTGGCAATAATTCGTTTCTATTATATTTGATTTGGTTCTCCTTCTTTTCCTAACTTAACAAATGTTAATAAGTTTGCCTTGGTGCTCATCTCAAATTTACAAATTTATTTAATAATCTGAGATAATATGATCGAAAGCAATTCATTTATAAGGTTTTTACTTTTACTATTTTTACTGTTTCATATCATTTTACCCAAATAAACCCATTTATACAACCATGTATGTGTGGGAAGTTTCTGTGGGTTTGGGAGGTTGTGTTTTTGAGTTTTGTGGTATTAAAGATTGAACCCAAGGCTTCACACATGCTAGGGAAACACTCTACCACTAAGCCACATCCCCAGCTTTTTTTTTTTTTTTTTTTGGAGACAGACTCTCACTATGTAGTTTAAAATGACCTTGAACTCACTATGTAGTCCAGGCTAATCTCAAACTCGACATGATCTTCCTGCCTTAGCCTCCCAAGTACTAGGACAACAGGCATATGCCACCACACCCAGCCTCAGTCTTTTTTTATTTTTACCACTTTGAGACAGGGTCTCACTAAATTGCCCAAGCTGACCTCAAGCTTGTACTTCTCCTTGTCATGCCTGACCTGAAAGAGACCCTCTCAACAGACATGCAGCCCTTCACAAACAACAGGAAACCACTAAAGGGCCATGCTGTCCTCAGCAAACAGAACAGATGGCCGTAAGGAAAATGTAGGACAGGACATCCAGTCTCCCTGGCACTGAGAAGTCCAGTATTAGCTACACATCTGCATTGACCATCCTGGGAACTATGACCCCAAACATTCTACCCAGATTCCTTGGGATTATAATCCCACCCCCAAACCCTATAAAAATTTAACTTCTCTTATTTACAGTCTCAGCTATCTGAACCCAGACAGAATAAATTCAGTCTTTTGCTCACACAAGGCCTGTGTCTGTGGTTTTTCATACATTGTTGATAGCACTCCTATTTCAGCCTCCTGAGTTGCTGAAATTACAAGCATGTGCCACCATACCCAGCTGTGTGTGTTTGTTTTGCCGCAGGATTTCACTATGCAGGTCAGGCTGGCCTCAAACTCAACAGAGATTCTCCTGCTTCCGCCTCCCTAGTGCTGGGATTGAAGGCATGAACCACCACACCTGATTCAGCTATGTATCTTGATATATCCTCTGAACACTGAAATATTTTCAGAGATGGCCAAGGAAGTAAAAGAAAAAAGAATGCTCATTTGGCTGGGGGAAATTTTTTCTAAATACCTAATTATCCAAATGAGAATACAATAATGTTTGTTGGGATGTGATACCTCACTAGGACTAATTCTGTCTCTACATGGATTTTCCTAGCTAGGGCTGCTCATCCTTTATCCATCAGAGGATAAAGAGTGGAAGGAAATGAAATGTACATTACTTTCTTCAGTCTTACCAGTGAGGAAAGTTTGATGAAAGGGGAAAATTGGGGACTTTCAGTATCAGTTATGTATGAGTGCCTAAACACAAATAATCAAGAGATGACTTTTTCATTATATACTCATTGTAAATGAGTAACAAAATGTTCTTCATATTTTGGCCCATTTAGCAAACTTACTCATCTGCTGTATACAGAGCACCCAGGTGGGCACTAGAAAAACAGAACAAAAAAAGAGAAAATATTATGCTCTTTCTATGTGCTAGGACAAAATGCAAAGGAAAAGAAGAACTGTGGTTCTTTCTCTCGTGAGATTGGGAAGGCAATCAATCTCATAAAAATAACTTCATAACCCTACAGGTGTAACTAACAGTAGGGATGTGCCACCATGAAGCACAAAAGACTTAGCCTAACATGGGGTGTCAGAAATGGCTTCTAGGAAGAGATCCTTCAAGCCAAGAGTTAAAAGAGTACCTCAGAGTAAGGTAGATGGGTAAGTGGGGAAAAAGCAAGGAAAAGCATTATATAAAAACTGATGGAACCCACAGAGACCCAGGAACTTAAATGAGAGTTACTGTGAGACAAGTTATGTTTTTTGGTTTTTTTGTTTGTTTGTTTGGGTTTGTTTTGTTTTGGTACCTTGAATCAAACTCACAACCTCACAGGCTTGCCGGGCAGGTACTATGCCACTGAGCTATATCCCCAGTCTGTGAGATGAGTTTAAAGAGCTAGTAAGAGTCCAATTATTAGCATGTTAGAGGCTGTGGAAGATTCTTCTGATATCAATGCAAACCAACTAAAGAGTTTTTAGTGAGAGAAACAAAAGATACATTTTCAAAAGATTGTTCTGACTTCAATGCAAAGAATTCAGTCTAAAAATATTATGAGGTATGATCTAAAAATATGGTGAATGTTTATTTTTTAAAAATTATTAGAATAAATAAATGCTCAAATGCTCCCTCTCACTTTGAACATATTACCCATCGTTCTTGCCACTGTCTAAAGTTATTCTGGAAGTCCTCTTTCATGAGTGTCTTTACTTGCACTGTTGTGGCCACCTTGTTGTCCTGAATCAATTCAAAATGTTTACTTTTCATAGTTATTTTGGCCTTCAGAAAGAACCAGAAGTCACACAGTGATAGAACTGGTGAATGAGGTAGATGAAGATATACTGTAATATTTTTATGAGCCTGCCTTTTCTCTGAGATGATATGCAGAGCCTGCATTCATATTTCTATCACACTTTGCAAAGACACTCATGAAAGAGTACTTCCAGAACTGCTTCAGAAAGTGACAAGAGTAATGGCAAAGGGTGTTCAAAGAAAGGAAGAGCACAGTGGTACCTCAGTTTACAAATACTTTTGTTTACAAACAGGGTTTAGCAAAATTTTGTTTTTGCTTGAAAACTGCATTGGGTGACAAACACAACCACGTCCATCTTTCCCACAGAAACACAAACATGACCATCTTTTCCAAAATTTAAGAACAAATTAAGTTTGTGAACCGAGGTACCACTGTATTTGAGTGGAGTTATTACCAGTGTGTCCTATCATAGTAATTTTTTAAATATAAACATTTACCATATATTTTGATTTCACTTCATATGTACTCCGGACCTACTATGATCCACAGCAGCCATTGACAATTTCCTATTTTCTAGTATCTTTCTATAGACAATACATAAAGAATAAATACATAAGATGATAGTGCTTTGAAGAATATTGGGATAAGTTAAGAATGAAAGTGGGGTGGGATTGCTATTTTATTTATGGTTATCTTATTTACTGATTTTTGTTCATTGTTTTGGTTTTTGCTTTTGAATGGAATCTTGCTATGTGTCCCAGGCTGGTTTCACATTCTTAGGCTCAAGTGATCTGCTTTACCATCTCAAATGGCTGGGACGACAGGTGTGTGCTACTGTGCCTCACTTTAATTTTTTAAGATTATTTTTTACCTCCAAATGATATTAGGTATGTGTGTTTCAACCTAGTTGTGTAACATGAGGATTATATAGTTCAACTTTATACTGTACTTGGATGGGTCCAAGAAGACCTCTAATGAGAAGATTTAAAGAAAGACAATGGCAAACCACAGAAATACCAGGGTAACAGCATTTCAAGCCAAGGAATAGCAAGTATAAAAGCCCTAAAGCAAAGATATACTTGCCACATTTGAGGAGCAACATGGAGGCAATGTGGCTGAAGAGTAATGGACCAAAGGAAAGAATGATAACTATAACCAAGTTGTACTGTGTCTTGCAGACCATGGTAAAAATTGACTTTTCCTCTCTCAATAATCTAAGCCAATACTAGGTTTAGGAAAGTGGTATAATCTTTTAAGTGGTAAGTGCATGCAAGTGATCACTGTAAAACATTTTCAACTTTGCTATATGTTAGGAATATTTCCTAATTGCAAGGTGGAAGTATTGTAGCTTCTATACTACAGACTAGGAAGAGCAAAATGAAATAGAAAAACTGATTAGGCTACTTCAGTAACTTATGTAGCAGTGGAGGCAGTAAGAAGTACTGTAGTTAGATTCTGAAAAATTTTGAGCGAGAAAAAAACAGATCATAGAATAGCTTTGAAGCTGGGCATGGTAGCACATACCAGTAATCACAGCTACTTGGAGGCTGAGTCAGGAAAATTACAGAGCCAGCTTGGTAAATTTAGCAGACCCTGTCTCAAAATTTAAAAAGGGTGAAAATGTAGCTCAGTGTAAAGGCTCTGTTTTCAAGCCCCAGTGCCACAAAAAAAAAAAAAAAAAAAAGGAAAATAAAAGGGAAAAGAATGTAAAATGTGAGCAAAAGAAAAATCAATAAATGTGATACACTGTATTAACAGAGCCAAGGACAACCATATGATCATCTCAATGGATGCAGAAAAAGTGTTTGACAAAGTCTAATACCTATTCATGATAAAAACCCTACAGAAAGTTGGAATTGATGGTCTTTATCTCAATCTGATAAAAGCCATCTATGACAAAACCACAGCCAACATTATACTAAATGGTCAAAAACTGAAAGCTTTCACTCTAAATTCAGGAACAAGACAAGGATGTCCATTATCACCACTCCTGTTCAATATGGTTCTGGAAACATTAGCCAGAGCAATTAGACAAGAGAAAGAAATAAAAGGAGCAAGGATAGGAGGAAGTTTAATTATATTTATTTGCAAGTGACCTGATACTTTACATAGAAGACCCCAAAAACTCCACCAAAAGACTTCTAGATTCAATAACCAAATTCAATAGCATAGGTAGACACAAAATCAACACTCAAAAATCAATAGCATTCCTATATACAAATAACAAACAGAAACTAGGGAAACCACACCTTTCACAATAGCATAGGGAAAAAAAAGTATATAGGAATCAATTGAACAATCAAGTAAAAGATCTCTACATTGAAAACTACAGTTTTCTAAAAGAGGAGATCAAAAAGGATATCATAAAATGGAAATCCCATTTGCTCTTGGATAGGAAGAACCAACATAGTAAAAATGGCCACACTCTGAAAATTTCTATACAGATTTAATTCAATCTCACTCAAAAAATACCACTAGCATACCTAGAGAAAACAATCCTAAAATTCATTTGGAACCAGAAGAGACCTAGAATGGCAAAGACAATTCTGGGAAGCAAAGGCAAAGCAGGGGGCATCACAGTCCCTGTCCTGAAATTATGCTACAGAGCTACTATGATAAAAACAGCATGGTACTGGCAAAAAAAAGACTATCAGTGGAACAGATTAGAAGAGGTAAAAACTTCATATACACTCAGCCATCTTATATTTGACAAAGGGACCAAACACTTTTACTGGAAGAAAGATACCTTCTTTAATAAATGGTGCTGGAAAAACTGGCTTTCCACATGCCAATATACCTGTGTATATCACCATGCACTAAAATAAAATTAAAATTGATCAAAGATCTAAATATTAAAACACAAAATCCACTGGAAGAGAGAATAAGTACAACTTTTGTAAGCAAAGACTTCATGAACAAAACCCCCAATGCATGGGAAATGCTACGAAGAATCAACAACTGGGATCTCATCTTATTAAAAAGCTTTTGCACAGCAAAAGAAATCATAAACAGAGTGAAGAGACAACACACTGACTGATAAAAAATATTATCCAGTTTTTCTTCAGACAAAGTACTAATATCTAGGACATATAAAGAATTGAAAAGAATCAGATCCCCCAAATTTAAAGACCCAATCCAAAAATGAACTTCTGAAATGAATAGACACTTCTCAGAAAAAGTACAAGCAGCAAATAAATACATGAAAAAATGTTCAACATCACTGATCATTCAAGAGATCAAATTAAAATAATAGTGAGATTCCATTTCACTCCAGAAAGAATGACTATTACCAACAAATCAACCAATAACAAATGCTGGCGGGGCTGTGGGGGGCAAAAGGAACAGGTCTCCATTGATGGAGGGAATGTAGACTGGTGCAACCACTGTGGAGATCAGTGTGGAGAGTCCTCAAAAAAGTAGGACTAAAGGTCCCATTTGACCCATCTTTTCTCTTTCTTGCTAGCTTCCCAAAAGAACTAAAAGTATCATGCAATAGCAATATATGCTCACCCATGTTTATACCAGTGCAGTTTGTAATAGCTAAATCTTGGGAACAACCCAAATGCCCATCAACTAATGAATGGATAAAAAGATGTAATTTTTTTATACAATGGACTACTCAGCCATAAAGAAGGATAGACATGAGATATTTATAGCTAAATGGATGGACCTTAAGACCATACTCTTAAGTGAAATAAATTTGATACATATGTATAAATATCACATTGTCTCTCTGGTGTAAGAAACTGAAAGTGTAAATAAAAACAAAATATATAATAGACGTTATGAAATAGGAAGTCATTATTCAAAAAGAAAGGGGCATGAGAGAGGTGTGAAAGGGAAAAGACAAAAAAGGATAAAATGGAAACAAAGCTTTGTAAATAAGGAGAAGAGGGGTCAAAGAGAGAAAAGGGAATGGAAAAAAAAGAGAAACTAAGATACATCATGTATGGGTACAAATTCTCTGTGATGAATGTGATCATTATGTAGATCTAAATTGTACCATAAACTTAATTTTTAAAAAAACAGACTAAAAAAGAATAATAGGTAACACTTAAGATTTTAGACAAGTAACAGGAAGGATTGGGTTGCCATCCATCAACTGGACTTTGGAAGGCAAGGTGGGTCTAAAAGATTTGGATGGAAGGCCTTTTTTTAGGGTATGTGAGTTTGAGACACCTGTTAGACATCTAAGCAGACTGTCAAGTAGATAATCGAATGTACAATTTGTTAATTCAGCCAAGCATGGTGGCGCATGACATGAGGACTCTGGAGGCTAAAGAAGAAGGAACACTTCAAGTTAGAGATCAGCCTGAGCTGCACAGTAAGTAAAAAGACAGCCTGCACTACATAGTGAGATCCTGTCTCAAAAAAACAAAACAACCACATTGGTAATTCAGAGAAAATATCCAGTTAGGAAATGTAAATGTACAAACCCACCTAAAAATTAGGAATGCAAGCACCAGTGCCTTAAGAATTAAATGGAAATACAGTACTCAGTTTAGTCTAAATCCTCTTGCTCATGCTTTTGTTCTAGACTTTTGGTTTATAGATCATTATCAGTTGCTTTATATTACCATTCAGATTTTTTTATATGCATTATTGCCTGCAGTTCACTGGTGTAGAAAAGGGTCTTTGTTTTGGGTTTGTTTTTTTTTTTTAATGTTAGTCTTGTCTTCCCAAGTGGATTATATGTGTTTTGAGGAAAGGTTTTCTTTTTTCTTTTTTTTTTTTGCGGCACTGGGGATTGAACTCA
Organism: Cuniculus paca; assembly: GCA_004365215.1. Lineage (NCBI taxonomy): Eukaryota > Metazoa > Chordata > Mammalia > Rodentia > Cuniculidae > Cuniculus > Cuniculus paca. The sequence goes on along the minus strand of RJWT010024026.1, from coordinate 9,316 downwards.
CAACCTTGCGCTTGCCGGGCAGGCACTTAGGCCGCTGAGCTAGATCCCCAGCCCTGGTGTTTTTGAGACAGGGTCTCACTATGCCGTTCAGGCTGGCCTTGAGCTCACTTTGTAGCCCAGGCTGGTCGTGAACTCACAATAATCCGCCTGTCTCAGCCTCCCGAGTGCTGGGATTACAGGCGTGAGCCACCACGCCTGGCTGGAAAGGTTTTCTTTAATACATTCTATAATACCATGGCCCTAGAAGACATTTACAATGTTCATAGAATAAAATAAACTACATGAATATAGGGCTTTTCATTTCCTTTGTGTTTCTGAAGCATCACTTACAAGTATTTAATTTAGATGCTTCTTGCTGACCTGTGAAAAAATGGATAGAATTAGAATTTTTAGTCTATTGCAACTCATGCCCATTTTGGGTCAGACAATCAAGGAGAACTTTCTAGAATATGAAGATAAAATCACAGCTTTTCTCCATATTGGCCTTATAGTCAGGCTTCATGTGGTAGCAAAACAGTTCTTGATAACCAGTTTTACTTCCATTGTTTTACATCCAAGTACAACAAGAAAAAGCTCCCATGCAGTAGTCCCTGTACTCAACTGAACCAATATGAATAACTGTAGCTAGGAAAGTTCTGGGCTGTGTGACTGGCCAAATCTGAGACATGCTTCACTTCTGGTCAAGCCAAAGAACATGGACTATAAGAATGGTTCCCCAGAAGAAAAAAATGCAGCACTGTCCCAAATAAGGAAATAGATGTTGATGGTCAAAAAATAATGCTTCCCACACTAAATAACTCAAAGATCTAATCATTCCTTAAGCTTTCAAAAGAAGCTAGTAATCCCATGGCACTTGCTTTTTTTGGTTTGGTTTGGTTTGGTTTGGTTTGGTTGGCTTTGCTTTCTTTTGAGACAAGGTCTCACTATATAGACCAGGCTGGACTCAGACTTGGTACATACATAGCTCAGTTTGGCCTCCAGCTTGTGATCCTCCTGCCTCAGACTCTGAATGCTGTGATTATAGGTGTCTGTCACATGCCTGGCTTACAGCACTTATTTTGACTCTTTCCCAATTTAATGTACAATACTACATTTTCCCCTGAATCAAAAGGCTGTCATAGATTTAGTTGTCACTAATGCATGAACATACAAAAAAGTAAATACATGAGTATAAAAGTTAACCAGCTAAAAGGGTCAGTATTTCAGCACATCCCTTTCCAGGACGCTCCCACCTGGTATTGCAGGTTGTTTCTTGTCCTTATACTTTTTTCCTATTGTCAGTTTGCCTGAAACCTATTCATTTGCCCTCAGTGCCCTTGAGGCAGGGTGGCTGCTAAGAGGCCTGGGAAATCATTGCAAAAACAGAAGGCAGTGAATCATCTTAAGTACATCTACTGCTGGGACATTTACACAATGTAGAATCTTAAAAATGTATCTACAGCTATGTCTGCTTTCTCTTCAGCTTCACTATTTCCTTCCCTTTTTATACTAACAAGTTTATCTTTTCCTCCTGATGTATAGTCTAACTCATATAACATTTTTAACAGGTTAGTTAAAAGTTTGCCACAGAACCTGGGGAACTAATGTAAAGAGAATGTTGACTCCATTATTTTGGAATTTGGGATGGTTGCTCTAGTTGCTGTGTCCCTGGACACAAAACATAAAGCTCTCTGTTCTAGGATGTGCTCAAAATCAGTCATAAGACTGGCAGATGATCAAACCAAACTAACTTAATAGTTGTTGAAGTTACTCTCACATCCTGGAGCTGTGCTTGCTGTACAACAACCAGCTTTTATTAACAGATACAACTCTGATCAGGATCACTGCTCTGTGGCCCTGTTCATCAGAATTTTGTGTAGTGGAAATTGGATTTGGATCTGGTTACTTTAAAAATAGATATAATAATGGAATAATCATGAAATATAACCATTAAAATTTCTATAATAGGATAAAGTAACATAGGATAATGTTTACCATGTATTTGAATGTAAAAAGCAGGTTACTAAACAATGTATTCCAATTTTGTTCAATTTTTTTTGTTACCAGGGATCGAATGCATGACCTCGCACTTGCCAGGCAGGCACTTGTGCCACTAAACTATATTCCCAGCTTGTTTAAGATTATATAAACAGAAAAATACTTTTAAAATACACCAAATGTTAACCTTAAGAAATAGAGTTATCAGTGGTTTTTTTTTTACTTTTCTAAATATTTCAAAATTAAGTATATTATATCTGTAATCAGGTGAATTAGTTTTTATAGCAAAATGTTTATAATATTGCGATGGTCTGAATATTTGTGTCGCCTCAAAACTCTTATGTTGAAATCCTAAAACTCAAGGAGATGTTATTAAGAAATAGAGCTTTTCTTTAACAATTGACTAGTTCATGAGAGCAAATTCCTTAGAAGAGACTAAGAGGGCCCTCTTACCTCTTCCACTATTGAGATTAGAGAAAACAGTTATCTATTAGGAAGCAAGCCTTTACCAAATCTGCTCTTGCCTTGATCTGGAACCTCCCAGTCTTTAGAATTGTGAGGAATTTCTTTTGTTTACAAGCCACCTAGTTTATGGATTTTGTTATAGCAGTCTGAATGGACTCAGATAATCACCAATACTACCACAGGGTCAGAATATGCAAAAATATGTCTAAACAATAGATCTAAGCTAGGCATGGTGGTACATACCTGTGATCCCAGTTCTCTGGGAGGCTAAAGCAGGAGGATTCCAAGTTCAAGTCCAGCAGGAGAACTTATCAGTGAGACCCTGTCTCAAAATAGAAAATAAAAAGTGTTAGAAATATAACTCAGTGTAAATACCCTAAGTTAGTCTCCAGTATCAGGGGAAAAAACAACAACAACAGCAAAAAAAAAAAATATATATATATATATAAAATATGATTTTTTACTGCTCAAAACCATTGTAGATTTTTCTCTTGTCTTGCCTACATCATTTATTCTTTCACTTTTTAAAAAATTATATACTGAATGCTGGAAGTAAACAAATAGATAGCTTCTGCCCTCCTAGAACTATTTGTGTACCTGTAGTCTCAGCATTCTAGAGGCAAAGGCAGAACTCCTTGAGCCTAGCAGTTCAAGACTAGCCCCAGTAAAAATATACATACATTTATTTATTTATCTCCTTGAACAAGATAGCTAGCTCTATATGTGATCCCAATATGCCAAACCAATTGTTTTTTTGTTGTGTTTTGTTTTGCTACCAGGGCTCGAACTCACAATCTCACACTTGCTAGACAGGCATTTGTGCTGCTGAGCTAAATCCCCAGCCTGACAAATGAATTGTAAGAGAACATTCTTTGAGACAGTGGAAGAATTTGACTGTAGACTCGATATTACCTGATATTAAGAAATTAATTTTAATTAAGTACTACAAATATTGTCAGTGTCCTAATGATAATAGTACTATGGTGGTGTTTTTAAAAACAGTATTTGTCTATTTGAAAAATATACTGAGTTATTTCTGAATTAATTAGAATGAAATTATATTGTCTATAGAATTTTCTTCAAAATTCTCCAGAAGGGAAGCGGCAAGTTACAGACCAAAAGAGACAAGATTAGGTGAAAGTCCGTAAGTATTAAATGTAAATGAGAGATACATGGAGAAAGGAGTAGAATGGAATATTAAACCATATTTTTTGTGTGCTTGAAAATGTCTACAGTAGTAAGTTCAATTTTAAGGAAATACATAAAGGTTTTAGGGCAACTATTTCTATACCTGGCTTATTCTCTGGGGAAGTCTGAGTAAATGACTCTAAAGATTTATAATATAGGGTCCCTAAGTTGGTGTTGGATGTACTCATCTAAATGTGTAATATCTGGAACCACTGAGGAGATATACACTAGTATCAGTCACAGTGAAGACACAAAACAATCCAAGTCAGTTCTGACAGATGGCCTGTGTCTCAGCAAGCAAACCAAAGTAGCAGTAGCCATAGCTGGAGTTTCAATCTGAGTTGATTTCATTTCATTTAAAAAAAGTAATAAAACAGCAACGTTGAACATTTTTCGTGTATTTTTTGGGCACTCGTCTTTCTTCTTCTGAGAAGAGTCTATTCATTTTTGGTTCCCCTTTTATTGATTGGGTCTTTTATTTAGGGAAGTCTTTTTTTTTTTCCAGTTCTTTTTATATTCTACATATTGGTCCTCTGTCTAAGGAACAACTGACAAATGTTTTTCCCATTCGGTAGGTTGTCTTTTCACTCTGTTGGTTGTTTCCCTTACTGTACAGAAGCATTTTAATTTTATATGATTCCATTTGATGATTCACAGTATTTGTTGTACCACTGTTCTCTTCACAAAGCCCTTTCCTACCCCTATGTCTTCAAGAGTTGTACCTATTTTATCTCCTGTAGATTGTTGCTGTTTTAACATTTAGATCTTTGATCCATTTTGATTTTAGTTTAGTACATGGTGAGATACATGGGTCTAGACTTAATCATCTGCATGTGGATAGCCAATTTTCTGAGCACCATTTATTAAAGGAGCTATCTCTCCTCTAATTAATGGTTTTGGACCTTTTGTCAAAGATTATACAGCTGTATGTGCCTGAGGTTGTTTCTGCTTCTATCCTTTTCCATTGATTCACATGCTGGTTTTTGCACCAGTGTCATGCTGTTTTTAATCACTGTAGCCTTGTAGGATATTTCAAATCTGGGATTGTGATGCCACCCGCTTTGTTTTTGTTACCAAGAATCGCTTTTACTATTCTAGGTCTCTTCTGGTTCCATATAAATTTTAGGACTGTTTTCTCAAGACCTGTGAAAAATGGCATCGGTATTTTGATTGTGATCGTATTAAATATGTACAGGCTGCAATTATTTCAGACTGAGACTTTATTAGACATAAAGATACTGTGTTCAAATCTTGTGAATGGCAGTGAAAGTTGACAGAGGCATTTGCTTCTCAAGAGCATAACTTTGACAAGAATATTGTTTTGGAACATTATGGACTATAAGCGACATCAGGTCCCCAACTTCTACTGCTGCTAGGATAACATCTTCTAGAGGAAACTACAGTGGTTAAGATCACTCTGATTCCTAGACATATGAAAAAGGAGAGGAGGAAATGTCTGGATTTCTTATAATTAAGCGCAGGGAACTTGACGTGACAAACCAAACACATCCCTATGGGGAGGTATTATGTATTCCTCAGCAGGTAAAGCAATCTACTTATTACTCAGCTCTTGAATTGGATGACTGTATCATTATATTTTATGGGAACAATTCTGACTATGATTCAGAGGTATGACTAAAATATTCCTCCCACTCCCTTGTCCCTTGTGTAATCTTGGGGCAGGTCATTCTTTTTAAAATAAGGGTAAATACCTTGCTATATACCTCTAAGGCTATTGTGAGGATCCTAAGAGACAATATATGGAACTATAATTTTTGTGATCTAATGCTATACAAATGTAAGGCATCATTACTGTGACTAATTGATTTACACCAGAAAGCCCCTTGTCCTTGATCCTATGTTAGCAATAATTATTCAATTAGTAATTAGATACTCATAAAGCAACCACAGAGAATCTTACGTATTCTAAGATCATTCTGCATTCTCTTATGTTACATAGGAAGTCCTGGGAATAGTAAAATACAGGTATATCCTTGAATACGTGTTTAACAATTTAAGAGACAATAAAATACTATGTAATCTATAAATAATGCCTATTACTTTATAACCTCAACTTCCTAAGTCAATATTTCTTCTGTTCAATAATGTAGGATTAATTTGAGGATTAGAGTAGGGGTCAGCTGTGGCCCATGGAACAAATCTGGCCACCACCTGTTTTTTTATTTTGTTTTGTGTTTTGTTTTTTGGTTACCGGGAATTGAACTCAGGACCTTGTACTTACCAGGCAGGCACTTATACAGCTAGGCTATAACCTCGGCCACTACCTGTTTTTGTATGGTCTGAAAACTAAGAATTATTTTGACATTGAAAAATTTTTTTAAATCAAAACAGAGGGGCTGGGAATACAGCTCAATGGTAGAGACCCTAGGTTCTAGTGTGAGTGAGACCCTAAGTTCAATCCCCACCACCACCAAAATTAAATTAGAATTAAAAACGAGGATATTTTATGATGCATCATCATTATATGAAATTGAAATTTCACTGTACATTTATTGGAACATGGCCATATCCATTTGTTTATGTACTATCTATGATTAGAATAGCGGTTGAGCAATTGTAAGAGAAACCATATGGTCTAAAAAGACCAAAATATTTATTATCTGGCCCTTCATGGAAAATTTGCCTATCTCTAGGCCAGATAATTCAAAGGGACAGAAAAAAATCTAAGTTGCTAGCTCTCTTTTACAATAAATAAACCCGAAATGTATAAACTAATGTGATGCACATGCAATATGAGAAATTCAAAGTTATAGTTTTAATATGCAATAACTTGTTTTAAACTAATTAAGAAAAACTTATTTATGAACTGTAATGATTAAAATATCAATAAGTAGAATACAATTAAGTACTCTAAAATGTTATAGTTTGCCCAATGATGGCAGCAAGGTAAAGAGAATAGGGAGTCTATAAATTTTCTAACTGATATAAGTAGAAGCTGACTCTGGCTAGGGGAAACGGAGTTTATTGGAAAGAGGGATCTTGAATACTTTCAGAATTGAGAGAAGAGCAAGACACCATGATTCTTGGAAAGACAGAAAACTAGGTTTCTCTAGGTCCTTATGGGAAGAAGGTTTGAGGTCTGCTCTCAGGACACACCTATGAGACATTCAGATCCTTCTATTAGAGTTTCAAATTTTGGGGAGACAAATTGATGGGACCAGTTTTTGACCCTGTATCCAAGAGGATGGAATTGTGTTATCAGTAGCCTCACTGGACTCCCATGGAGAAGACCAGAGAAGGAACAAAGAAATGGTAACAAGGGTAAAGGATATTAGGCAAATGAAAATCAAGAGATGCGCTCACAGGAAGCTTGTTGGGAAACACTGGTTTTAATCCCATCTTCACTGCCAGATGGATGAACATTGGATGTCATTTGATTGGGCTTCAGTTAGAGATACTTTTATTATACTGTATACTTATGTGAAAAGAGGGGGCACAATTAAACCTCTGCCATAAAATTATTCATTGGCCAAAGAGATTAAAATTTTTAGCTTCAGAATAATTTTTTTTTAATTTATAAAATATTTTCTGAGGATCAAGTTAAAACATAATTGTACAACTGGGCACATTTTCCCATACCAGTAATTCCAGCCATTTGAAAGGCCGAAACAGGAGGATCACACGTTCAAGATTAGTATGGGCAACTTGGTGAAACCCTGTCCCAAAAGTCTAAATTAAAAAATTTTTAAAGGGTTGGGGGTGTAGGTAAGTGACACAATACTGCTGGGTTTGATCACAAAAAAAACCACAAAAATAAAAATACCACAAAAAAGAAAAAGAAAAAAAGACATAATGGTGTGACTACTATTATCACTTCTATACAGCATGGCACTAGAGGTTTCAACCAATGTGATAAGACAACGAAAAAATACAAGACATGGGATTTTAAAGGACGAAAACACTTACCATATTTTGTAGATGGTGTACATGTCTCTAAACGATTATAATTATTAAGTTAATTCAGTATGCCATTGGATGAAGGTCACTATAAAATTTCATGTTCTTCCTATACCACGAACAAAACAGCAAAAAACAAAACAAAATGTTTAAAATGGTGCCATTTTAAATTGTATCAATAAACATTTAAAATGTAGGAATAAATGTAGTAAAAATGTACAGTTTCCTCCAATTATCTATACATGAATGTATCCTAATGAAAACACCAGAAAAACAATTTTTTGGTGCTGGGGTTCAAACCTGGAACTTCACATGCACTAGGCAAGCACTCAATCCCTTGAGCCACATACCCTGAACTGAAGACTTTTGTAATGATTGATACATTGTGTCAACTCGAGAAGTTTAAGTGACTCAGCAGAAGGCCAGGGTCCTCACTTTATAAACATCTTTGTCTTGGGCAAAAGGAGGCACAGCAGATGGTGTATTACTCTCACCCTAGTCAAAATAGCCTGCTTACAATGTAAGGGAGGAAAAGAGGCTCCCCCGCCCCCAACCCCGTTTTTTTGCTCTTGCTTTTGCTGTCTTCTGCTGCCTTGAACTGTTGCCCCTCACCATGCCACCCTGCCTTGGAGCCAGCGGATTACAGACTGAACCCTCCACAAACTGTGAGCTAAATAAACCTTTCCTTCCTTAATTTTGGGTGTTGGGTATTTTGTCCCAGCAAAGACAGAAAAGTAACAAACACAACTTTTTATTGGGGAATTAGTTGGCTTGACAAGGTGATTCTAAAATTTTTAAGCAAATGAAAAAGGTGAAGAATGACTAAGGCAATTTTGAAGAAGGAAAACAAAATTGGAGGATCTGTGCCACCAGCTATGAAAACTGTTAGAGTGAACTACTGTCCCCGTTTGCCAAGGACTGAAGGACTTCTTAGGAGGCAGTACTTTTCACTTTTAAAAACTAAAAAGTCCTAAGCAAATTGGGACAAGTTGGTCCCCCTAAAACTTATTAAAGAAATATATTTAAGGGCTGGGGATCTAGCTCAGCGGTCTAAGCGCCTGCCCGGCAAGCACAAGATCGTGAGTTCAATCCCCGGTGCCACAAAAAAATAAAATAAAATAAAAAAAGAAATATATTTATTGGGACAATGTGATGTTGGTACAAGTAAACCAATAAATGAAAGAGAATGGCATTGACTGTGCTGGGGTTTTCAGAAGTAATTTACATGGGGTCCCGGGGCACCATTTGGCATAGCTTCCCATTACTCTGTTCACCTGTTCGTGTTCTTTTGAAAAAACCCCCAGCCACCATGTCTGGGCCTTTAGGTTTTTCCTCATTCTCTATGTAGCTGATTGCTCAAAGGTAGACATCTCTTTCAAACCAGGTACACTGCATGCAGTTGGTGTTCTGTCCAGATTTTCTTCATTGCTGCTGTGAAAGTTGGCTGTTAACAGGTCACTGCTGCCCTTTCCTATTGAATTGCTTTGCCCAAAAATCCTTGAGAAGTTATGCCCTCCCCTTGGAGGAAGCCCACGAAATTTCTTCAAGAGAGGGGAAGACTGCAGTGCCATTCACTCTCTATGTCCCACCAGGGCATCAGGCTTGTTTAGGTCTGTCTCCTGCACTCCCATACTCCTCTACTTGCACAAGAATCCCTTTACCTTTAGGAAACTGAGCTAAATCATTGAGCCTATAATATTTGCTCATCCTAAAGACCAGAAAACTTAGACACACTGGATCAAACTCATATGGGTAGCAACACAATCAT
>RJWT010024025.1:0-16613 GCA_004365215.1 Cuniculus paca | reverse complement strand
TACATTGTGTGGAAGGAAGGGATAAAAAACATTGTGGAAGATAAAGTGGAGAAGACTTTCCCAAGAACTCTTTAACAATACTGTGTGAAACTTTTGCCTAAAAGTTGTAATATATTAAATTTACATTCTGAGATTTTAATATATTCATCTTTGTATTAATGAATGTCCACATACTCAAAAATCTAATCTGTAGCTATGGCTATGTTCTTCTTTTTGTATGAAACATAATCTTAGACTATATACCATCAACATTAGCATCGTCATCATTGTCATCATCATCATCATGAAAGAATTTCTGTACTACGTAAAGCTGGCGGATGTGGTGCTGGAATTTCTGAAAATATGGTGTTATAATACTTTCTTCCAATTTTTCTATTGCTTGCCTAGGCCAGAGATAACCCAAGTGGATTCTATACAAAATCAAACACATTTCCCTTTAGCCTGTAACAAGAAAACACCTATCTTTTGTTTTGTATTTTCTGTATGAGTAGCGACACTTCCACTACCACAGTTGTTCAATCTCTATATCTTTAACTCTTGGACTTTCTCTCCTTTGGCTTCTACATGCTATTAACTGGGAGGTCCTGGGAAGTCTGCCTCTGTAGTGAGAACTAATACCTGCTTCATTTTTAAGGTGGGGTTCAAATATTATCACCTCTTCTAGGAAGCTCTGTGGAACCCCAGAGTCTGGTTGGTCGCTCTACTTCACATTTCCATTATACTTTGTGGCTGCCCATCTTTATCACTAAATCTGCTGCATTTTATTATCGTGATTGGCAGCAAAATCCTCCCAGGACTGTGGTTCTCAAATTTTGCAACAGATTAGAATCATCAATACTTAATTAGAAACTAACTAAATCAGAATCTCTGGGGTGGTAAGACCCAGGTAAGTTATTTTTAAAAGTAGCATTTCTGAAATTTTAATGTGGAAACAGTTCACCTGGGAATCTGGTTAAAATGCAGATTTGGGGTCAGTAAGATTTGAGGGGAGGACCAAGATTCTGCATTTTAGCAAGCTCTCATGGATGCTGATGTTGCTAAAGTAACTCAAATTGTCCCCAAATGGTCATGTATTTTAGAAAAAAACACATTTGTTTCTGTGTCACCTATGTTTGTATTTTAAGCTCACAAGCTCTTAGCCAGCACAGGACTACTTCTTCTGTCTTTTGACTCCTACCTGCCACCACCATTTTCAGTATAGAATTGTTGACATTTTCTCATACATCAGAACTTGGGTTAGTCAGTATTTCTGGCCTTTACCACTTTTAGCATCAATGAGCGCTTTCCTCTCAACCCTTCCTTGTTCTTGTTACTGCATTAGTCTCACTGGTGATAGAAAGAACACAGTGGAAGCCAAGGAAGATTGAGATGAGAAGAGGAGGAAGGTCTCACTGCCATTGCTTACACTGAAGTTTCAGAGTTCGACTTTGCCTACTCATTTTATTACTGCTACAGCCCCAAGACTCCCTGTTTGGGCCTTGTGACCTTCTGTGACCCCCCTTTCTTTTTCCCTCTACACTTGAAAGCCCTTTGCTTCCTCCTCCCATTTTATCCCATTTCCCATCGTAGTCTCTGCTATCATTATGATCCCAAGATAATTTGAGAAAATCAACACAAATGCGTACAGTGAAAAATATTTTTCTTTAGCTTTAAGTATTATTTGCCCAACAGCATTACTTTTCCTCAGTTAACACTTCTATCCTACCACATACAGATCAGATCAATCTTTTCAGTTTTAGGCAACCAAGTTAGGTTCTGAATAATTTGGTAGGGTTGCTAGCATGATTAAAGGTTCTTTTAGTCTTTGTACACTTTTATATGCTGATAACTATAGTCTCATGGTTTCCAGAGTGTGCATGGAGGCAGTCCAGGGTGCAGCAAGAAACTCACCAGTAAATACTGTATTCTAAAATTTCATAGAAAACACAGCAATATGTGACCTTCCTCAGCCCTCATGTGCATTACTAGCTCAAGGTAATTCACAGTTTATACAGTAGGTGGCGCTGCATTCCTTGTGATGATGTCATAGTTACAACGCTGTTTCCCACAGTGACTGTGAAAAAAGCAACTACAATGCAAAAATCAGTTTGGAAGACTAAACAAAGAGGGCAGTATCTGGTCTGCTCGAGAAGCTGTGCAGTGCCCACTAGATACACACATTCCAACTGTAAATAATTGTGGTTAAGAGTGACATAAAAATTTTTTCTGTAAATTTATGTGTATTTTTTTTTTCTAAATGATTACAGTACTACATGGCAAACAATGAAAAAGAGCTCTGGGTACTGAGAAAGTTTCAAAATTCACTCCAGTGTAATCTTTTTCTCCCCCCCAAAAAAGTTTCCTGATATGCTGGATCTGGATAATCATATCAGTGTCTGTTTTTTCCACCTCGGTTAAAGGAGGATCAATTTAGTGGCACAAATAAGGGACAACTAACTCCATTTTTCTCTTTTTCTAAAATCTCCTTTTAATATTTTTCTATTTTTAGTAATAGTAAAACGTTGTCTTCAAAGATAGTTGGGAAAATGCTGCCTCAACAGTTCAAGAACGCCTCTTACACCTAACTTGTGGAGCAGGGCTGGCAGCGATGACAACTTCAGTTACTGCCCTTGATGCTTTTTTCTCCAGCTAATTTCTCTCCTGTGTTACAACTTCAGAGAGAAGGGGGAAAGGCAGTGGGAGAGGGAAGATGATGATGAAGCAGGGACATTTATCTAGCTGTCAATAATTTTTCCAAATCTGATGAGTCTGGTCAGCGTTGTGGTTGTGAAAGGGCTGTGCTGTGATTCTCTACATTTTCTAACCACCGAAGTGTGTTAATTACCCCATTTCACTCCCACAGTGACACAGGTCAACATTCTACTTCAATGCATTACACATGGATTTAACAGAATGCATACAGTGAGTTTTCACCAATAACAGTAACTTCTTTATGCACCTACTAGGTGTCAACCACCAGTGACTGTCTCATTGAAACCACCTGACACTCCATCAGGTAGGTATTGCTGTGTACATTTTCTAGATGCAGAAACTAAAGACTGGAAAGGTTAATAACCCGAGCAGGGGGCATGCAACTGGCAACTGGCAAGGCATTGATCTGCTTGGTCCCCAGCTTGCAACTTCTTCTAGTGGCAATTTTTACCTCTCATAATTATAATAAAACTGATTTTTGTGCAGTTTTATTTACTGATGTTTCCAGTGTTCTCAAATTTCCTGGACATTCCCTTAGAATCTGTAGTATTATTGATGTTAAAATGACATTACAATTTGAGAAGACAAGCAGAAAGGAAAAAAAAAAAAGTGGGGGTCAGGGATCCCTGAGAGAAAGCTCTTTTTAAAAACTTAATCTTCTGGAGCAATAATGCTATTTGGGTTGTAAAAAGTGCTTTAAAGATTTCAAGATTTTTAAAAATAATCATCACCCTGTTAACACAGTGCTATTCCATTTCCACAAAGGAAATGAAGTACAAGCAAATGAATCGTGTCCCCTCGGTAGTCACACGGTGTGAGTTTCACAGCAAATACGTGGCTAGATCCTTGGGGGATCCGTGTGGCTGTTCCCCTCTTCACTGAAGACATTCTCTCCTACTTTATTCCACATTAATAATTTACTGCCCTGGAACACCGTCTGGTTACCTCCGCTGAAGCCATGGCTGGCTTTCCTCCACTTACAGTGGTAAATACTTAAAGAGAATATTTGCACGCAGTTACTCAGGGATATTTGATCAAAGATTGAAGTGTGAATGTCAGCCTTTTGGAATCTTCAAAATTCATATTATTTGCAGGAGACCCTAATACAGGTGTTTAAAAAATCCGAGCTGTGATAATAATAGAGGAAGACACTTTATCATCTCTATTTTATGCTCATTCCCTGGTTAAAGGATGTGTGGCAATAATTTTTCTTATCAATGCCACCTTATGAGATGCAGCATCTGCTCTGACTTTTCTTTCACACCTTTGCAGTATGCAGATATTCTGCAACAAGAAGGTAGCTGATGATGCAATCTTAGTGACCCTCACAAAGACAGCTGGACAGAGCTGCCTCTCTGACTCAGCTCCGGGAATCTGTAAGGGCTATAATAAGCCACTCCTCCTCACTTTACTTTCTAGAGTCAATAAAATGGTCAGATGCTATTTAGAAATAGCACCTTTATATAACCATTTTTTCTGTTTTTGTCAAACTTGTTATAATTAAACCGTAAGAATTTAAAGCACTTAGTTCTTTCCAATTCCCAGAGATAAGATATCCAAGCAGCAGCAACCACCAAATCTAACCCTCAGGGCTCGGTTTTGCCAACAAACGGCTTTGGTCAGAGAACAGAAGGCCACATAGGTAAGAGAGTTAAGAAACAGTTAATTTGAATTTAGCCAAAGAACTGAAGATTAGAATGTTTGCTTTCAAAATGAGAAAGAGGCATCTTCCTTCCTCTACAGCATAATTGCTCTATTCCTATTTTTAATGCACCCAATTTTATAGAATAGCTGAACCCCACTTTTTCAAGCTAACGTAAAAATTAAAGGATTTATGATAATCCTATGCACATGGTTGTGGGTGTTTCATTTTCCACCGGAGCGTTTTCCTTTTCTTTGTTGCACTGCTAACCTTTCTCAGCTTCTGGCTACAATCTTCTTCCTAAAACTACTCAAGTGGAAAAAAAAAAAAAAAGTCGTACCGGATAAGCAACAATTCTTCCTGTGTTGGGGAATAGTTCACATCCTCCCTGTGTACTTACTAGAAGTAACTTCTTCAGGCGTTTAAACCCAGAATGTCAAAGTACCCAAGGAATCCTACCTTGCCCACATACTGATAATCCGATCCCGTATATTCCTCCAGGAGAAAGAACTGGTTCCACATCCAACTCCTTTTTGAACGGTTCAGCTCATTTTTGCTGTTTCCTGAGAGTTCCAGGGCCCTTTTCTTTGCCGGGAAACCACTAGTCCTCTTGGATAACGGGGTGGAGAAAGTTGGGTAGGGCTGGCCAACCCAAAAGAGCAGCAAGAAGTAGCGGTAAGTTCTCATGCTGACGGCACCGGCGTCTCTGGCTAGTGAGTTCCCCCTCCTTCAAGTGCCTCCGCTCACTGCACTGTTTCCAGCTTCATTCCTTCTTCCTTTCTTAATGTTCTTTGCTTGGCTCTCAGAGGATATCTGGAAAGAATAATAACATATCAAGCATTTTTAGAGATGCTTAAAATTCAGTGTTAAAGCAAATAGGCTAGAAAAAGAGGACAGAAATTTGAATAGCAAAACAACAAAAAAAAAGTTGGCTATCAATTTTGAAATGAGGAAAACGTTCTTTTAGATATGCTAACTGGAAGACATGTGCCGACTAGGAAGCTGCTGTTTTCCTTTTCTATCACTTAAAAAAAATCCTATTTTAAGTAATAGTATTGCTATAGGTCAACATGCCAGAATGGATTATTTCACTACTCTTTTACCTCGAAATATGTGGGCTGAGATCTGGTTAGAAGAAACGAGTGTGTGTTTCTGATTCTATTTGCATACGTATCCTCATGAACAAGTCTAAGGCAAAGGATATCACAGGCAATTTAAATTCAATCGAAAGAGGATAATGTTGAAATTTCGCTGGAGTGGAGTGAGCAGCAGTGATGTGTCAGGCACGAGGCAAAGCCAAGCTTATTCTGCAGATGCTTGGCTGCAGAGACGTGCTGGGATGGAACAGGCTGGGTCAAATAAGGTTGGAAAAGACTATATGCTTTCTCTTCGGAACGCAGATTAGCATACTGAAGCTTTTAAGGAGATATTTTGCAATGATAGCAATAAACCTTTGTATATTCCAGCATTCTCCAAAGTTGACCTGAAAACTCATCCTCATATGGGATCCTCTGACACTGTAGGGTGGGTCAAGAACACTCATAAAATTGATATCTAAGTCTGTAAGAATTAAATGAGTGAATCTGTTCAAATTTCTTTAGACAATCCTTGGCATTTTATATCTGAATTTCACTTGGATCATGAGCAATCAAGTAGCTATGTTAAAATTGTCAAGCAAACTATGTAATTTTAACAGATGCATGGAACATATCATCTCAGTATCACGGTGAGGACCACTGACTGTAAATCCCCAGAAAAGTCAGCTATTATACATGTGGGTAATAATTTTCCACAGCAAATATTAATTTTCAAGAACACAACCTACCATTTAAAATATCCTGGAGTCAGACAGCTTGGCTAAGATGTCCCAACTTGGTTTGCCAGCTTATGCAATTAAAGTCATATATGCCTGTGTTTCCACATTTCTTGAAAAACAAAACAAAACAAAAAACAACTCCAGCAAATGACCCCCTTATTTTAGTATTTGATGGAGGAAAATATTTTCTTGAACAGAATCAACAACAGCAATTACAAAGAAGTGTTTTATAATATGGCACACAATAGTCATTAAACTAGTGCATTTACTCTAAATCATACAGGTTAACGTGTTCTAGGTAATCTGATCAGTAAATTTTTTATGTCACAAAAAGTTGGTTCACTTGGTTCCTATCATGGTATTGCATAGATGCATATGTGACCAAGAGTTCTGTTTTTGATACCAGCAATGAGTAATTATAGCTATCTAACATGTAGCTTAGTGAAAGCTTTCCGTTGGAAGATAAGTGAAAGATTTCACAGTATTCAGCATTTTAAAACCTTTATTCCATTATTATGCATCTTCTTGACAGCAGACTGGGGAGGCTGAAAATTCCACAGGTGAGTAAATTAGTACTGTGACAATTAGTCATGCTGGAAAAATGCCAGGCAACAGTTACTTGTCATTATGCAGCCTTGGTACAGGTGTGGGTTGACTGATGATCAATTAGGTAACGATGATTCTTCTCTCTCCTCATGGATGGTACGTAGAGGGGACTGAGAGGGCATATGGAAAAAGGCCCTCAAAAGATATTTATTCAATTTTAGAAATAGAGATTACACTGAGGTTGATTCAGTGGAAATTACATTTTTCTTAATTTCCCACATTCTCCATTATTTGCAAAGACAAATCCTGCAGTGAAGAATTATACGTCTGCTGCTGCACTCTGTGTGTGCACCATGGTGCTGGCAGGAAAGAGGGACGCAGAGAATGGAGGTGTCAGCTGCTTAAAAGGCTGACTCCTAAAGGCTGCTTTAAAGAAAAATCGATCCCCGTGGGTGTTGTATGCAAACTCTACAAGCTGTTGCCACTTGAATATTAAATATTAGTTCTTCTTAATATCACAGATACCAAAATGTCAAGTATTTCGTTTTTTCTTAGTTGGTAATGAGCTTTTAAAGTGATGCAAATATAAGCAGTGTTTCCAAGTATGTTATAACATCTAGTTTTGTTAAAATCCCATTCTTGTATCAGCCTGACAAGGTGAGACTTTGAATGAAAGCCTTTACATATTTTACTCAGTATGTAAAACTGAATGACTACGATCCATTCATATTTTATGTTAGCTTTTCAGACAGATATATTTCTCTGTGCAGTTCTGCAGTTTAAAAATACTGCTAGTTGGGTGCATGCCTGTCGTCTCAGTTACTTCAAAGACTGAGGCAGGAGGACTCAAAATTTGAGGCCAGCCTGGGTAATTTAGTGAGGTCTTGTCTAAAAATAAAAAATAAATTAAAGAAGCTGGTGATGTAGCTCAGTGCTCCTTGGGCTCAATCTCTGGAGGCAAAAAAGAAACACAATTTTTGAAAACTGTTAAACATATATTTAATTGAACAATTCTCCTTAAATGCCTCTCAATAGTCAGTGCTGGCATCAGATTGCTTGGCTTCAAATCTAGGTTCTGCAACTAGTCCCTATGAATTAGGAAAACTACCCAATCTCACTCTATCTTGCTTTCTTTTTCTGTAAATTCAGGTAATTATAGTACCTACCTCCTAGGGTGTTGTGAGAATTAAATAAATTATTACATGCAAAACACTTAGAATAGTGCCCAGAGCTTAGAAAGGTTTTAGTATTAGCAATTATTTCCTTACTGTTGTTATTGTTACTACTTTTTGTATTGTACCTATAAAATCCATCTATAACACATAAGCTATAAAAGTCTGAAGAAGATAAGTGAGTTCTTTTTCAGACCAAACTACTGTTTTTTTAATTTTTCAGAAAGCATCTCTAAGTAAGTCAAAATTCTTTTAAAATTAAAGAACGGAAGCACTGTAAAACTCGAATGAGTTCATTGCTAATTGTTTTCATTGTGTTGACTTTAATTCTGTATTTAATAGTAACAGAAAAAGAGAAACAGAAATGTTCTGTCACCTGCATGAAGGAGATGAACACAGGTAAAAAGGAAAGCTTACTAGAGGACTGGCACATTCACAGAATCTATGCAACTTTTTCCTTTCCATCTTATTATGTTGCAGTATAAAAAAAAATCATCTTTACCCCAGAAAAAAATCAGAACTTGATTCAGTTTTGTAATTTTGCCTTTGTATAAATGGGTACTGGTAATTAGCATGCTGATATGATTCTGTGACATCAGAAAAGAATTTGATGTAATTAAAATGAATGATATACCCATTTTAGATTTTACTTAATCTAAAAACATGATGTAGGAAAAAAAATGAACATACACAAGGCATGGTCTTTAATGCAAAACAAAACCAAAACAGGATTCAAGGTGCCCAATGATCATGATGCAAGCAAAGGAAAGTGTCTAATAAAAAGCACAACTTTGAGGAACGTGAGGTGCTGTCGATTTTTTTGAGCAGTCAAAATGCTAGAGAAACACATGGTAAGCAGTAATCAAATGTGGTGGTGCTGATTTTGTAGATGTCAGGAAGTAAGCTGGAAGGACAAAGAAGTGAGGGAATACATAGATCCTGAAATTAAGATTTCAGGCACAGTGAATGAATCAGCAAAGAACCAGATTAGATAATGGGGGTGGGGGGGGGGGTGAGGGAGAAAACAAAGCAGATATTGTACTGTTTTGCTCCCCTCTTTCATTTCCTCTTGGCATTAAAGAGCAAATCAATTAGAAACATAAACAACTCCATAAAAATTCAAATTGAACTACCTAATTACATTTTAATGATAGTTTAGCAAGATGTGTCTCTACTCTTGATTTTCTTCTTTTGGGATCTGAGTTTTTTAAGGAGAATTTTCTGTTTCTTAAAGACAATCATTTGTATGCCCTGAAATTTAATATACAAAAGTGGTTGATCCAGAAAAATCTGAATTTCTACAAGAGCCTCATCTTAGTGACATGTAGAAGGTAACAAAGGTGTTTACACATAGTGGAGTAAGGCCCTTATTTATTGATAATTGTATCCTTTGAAAATTTATTTCTCTCACAGAGAATATATATATGTATTTTAATCTTCACAGGAGTACTTAGTCAAATCCAAGTTTTATTCAATGAATGCCATTAACGAGGAGCCTGGGCCTCATTAATTCAGGTTCTACTAATTTAGAATGTGTGCTAATTAATGCAGAAGCTGAATTGATGTTTTCCTTTGATTAGCAAAACCTTTTCCCCTAGATTATTGGAAATTAATTGCATGAAAATATTTCATTGGATATATAGAATGGAAAGACAAACTTCAATGTCTTCAAGTTCTCTAGAGTACTTTGGAATCACCTTTCATTCACAAATAATTAATATGCTAATTTAAAAATTTCCCCATTGATTGAATTGATTTTCCAGTGACTTATTTGATAACAGTTGGACTGTTTAACTGTATTATCTGGTTTTGAGATTGATTCCATTGCACTATTTACAAACAATAAGTAAATATTAGACATTTGTGAAAGCAATAATTATATTAAGGCATTAGAATTTAGACTCAGCATATCATTGTTCTAGCATTCTTGATTAATTCTAATCAGCGAAATATTACCTCAAGGCCATCTAGGCTTACAAAATTAAACCAGGCACATTCATTCTTTAGGACGCAGAGCCCTAACTTTGCCACTGAAAGCTCACTACACATTCAATGATGTCATTAATGCACTCTAGCCATACTTTAAGAATGTAAAAGAATGAACCATATTTTAAGCATAGTAAAAGAATGCTTTAAAATCTATTATGAAAGCCAAGTGTGGTGGTACACTCCTGTAATCCCAGTTCTCAGGAGGCTGAGGCAGGAGAATCGCTGCAAGTTGGAGACCAACCTAGGCTACAAAGTGAGCCCTAGGCCAGTCTGAACTGCATACTGAGACCCTGGCTCAAAAAGACAAAAATGAAATAAAATCTATTATGAAATTGTTTCTTCAATGAATGGTGCTGCATGTACATACTGAAGCACAATCCTTTGCATGCTACCCACAGAAAACATTTCTGCAACTATTTTCTACACTTGAGTCATCCTAGCCCACTGAACAACTTACACGTAAGTCATCTTAATTCATAAGCAAAAACCTTCTTAGCATATGTCATAGTTTCTACCGAGATGTTCCGCCACAAGGCTTTATGAAGACACTCATAGGAGGGGCTTTCGGAAGGCAGTGGGATTACGGGGCATTATATCTTACTAGCTGTTATGAGGTGGGACCCCGCTGAAAAAGGTGGGTCACTGTGGGTGTGACCTGGAAGAGTGTATCTTTCTTTCTGGCTCCTCCCTTCCTTCTCTGCTTCCTGGCTGCCATAAGGTGAACAGCTTTTCCTCCACTATGCCCCTCTGCTATGCCTTCCTCTGCCTTGGAGCCAGCCGAAGACAGACTGAAATGTGAGACAAAATAAACTTCTTTAAATTGTGCGTGTCAGGGATCTTGTCTTGGAGAGGACAAAAGTGACTAAGATGGCATATGCATCATAAATCTCTTCTTAATTTTTGGCACATTTTCTCATGTTACGCAGTTAATGAAGTAGAAAACAGTTGGTTATTTACAACTACTTAACATTTCTCCTGACCTATTGCACTCCAATCCTGAGCCTGAAATTTGCTAGTCCCTCTCTTGGTGCACTGAAGATGAAAATGGTGTTTAATACATTAAAACTTAGCAAAGACTCAGAGAATTGTATGTCAGGGTGTATTAAGCCAAGGGAAACCAGAGAAACATGCCTTCCCATAAGTAAACTCTTTAACAATATGATACTATTTATTCTGAGAGGAGAGTTTTACAGCCAACTAGGTTTGCTCAAGATCAATTTTCTGATCACCTAAGAACTTTTGTTTTGAGTAGGTTGCCACCTGCTGTGGATAAAAATATGTCTAAAAGACATGGTGGATCTTCTAAACGTGTTGACATATGGATAGAACCAATTTTCAATGTTTGGTAGGGACTTCACATGAAGTCTTCATTTCTAAACCTCCATTTCATTTTTCTGTAAATGTCAAAGTCACTGTTGAGTAAAATTGGTTCCGTTTCGTGTGTGTAATGAACTCCACTGAAATGTGTCAAACAGCTTTGGCCCCTCTCACCACACAGCATTTCTCTTGTGCCAATGAATCATTATGGCAACAGCCATCAAATGATGCCTGATTTTTTGTAAATGTTTGTATTTGTGGATAATATGTCAATCTGTTTGCAAACTGATGCATTTCCAGATGAAGCCATTTCAATAGTATTACCCTCATTCAAAAATCATATTCCACACATTAGATTAATGAAGATAAAAATCAAATGTGTTACAGCAGACAAAATGGGGTTTTATAGGTACTTGAGGCTCAAGAAATATTAGTTTTGAAATGCTCACACAGGACAAAACAAACAAATTTGAATCAGAGAATAAAGACATAGTTCTCGTTCCACACAGAGGGAAAAAGTTCAACCGTTTATTGTGATGGGAAATATCTGAATGTGGATGAAACCTGTCTGAATTAGAACTTTAGTCTTGCTTAACACTAGCTGGACAAATAGTTGACCTCGCTTTGCTTTATCTTTTAATAGTACCTGGGTCGTAGAAAATAAATGAATTCATGTGAGGTCTTAGCTATTATTTGAAGATGTCTACAACTACTTTAACAGTCAAAGAACCTCTCAGCAGATGACACACACAGGCCATCCTAGGGCCATATTTTACCTTTTACGTACTTTTTGTTTTTCTTTTTCCAATCAAGAAACTTAAACCAATTGCTAATCTTTGAACAGCAGTAGATTCCCATTTCCGACTTAACTGGAAACCCTGGAATTTCTGTTGACACTTCTATTTCTAGATTGGGGGTCCTGCCTCCTGCAGAGGGTAGATACTCCTTGGGTCATCACTGTCCCCACTCTTCCTTATCATGTCCCCACACTGGGGTCTTGTGTTCTGCTGCCATTTGCCACCTTGTTTTCACTATGGTTCTCTTAGTTGCTAGTCAGCTTTCTTAATGCATCTTGCCTGGCTCCTGAAGGTCTCTGAACTCATGAAACTTGCCTTTCCCTGAAAGATTTATTCATGTGAAAGAGCATTTTATACTTTTAACTAGTGACTCCCAGTATGAATTTCAAGCATTTCTGTAGCAGACTGTGTGTTTATGTTACAGAAATGTATGAAAGATTTGGGTTCATATTACTGTCTGCTAATACGTTAGCTTCTCTGGCAGGTACGTTAATCTTTTGGGACACATAGCCATTTGAGACAATGAAGCTTAAACAAGACTGGGAGATGTCAAAAGCCACTTACCAATTAGTATGAGTGATTTCAAGATTTCAAATGAACTTGCTCGTCTTTTGATGCTTAGTGAAAAGGCAGGCTGAAAGTATTGGTTGGGAGCTGTGGGGCAACAAGAGACAAGGGATCCTAGTGGGTATGGGGGGATTGAAACAGATTTGACCTTTTAAGCTGCGAAAGGAAATCACATAACTGGGTTTGTGATTAGGTGCAAATTTAGCACACCATAGATGATTTTTAAAAACTTCACACTTATATAAACTGTTATGAAGAGTAGAGATGTTTTATTTTTTGCTGCTATATGTCCAAGTCTTTTGTCAAGTACTTGCGTAAAAATACATTTTATCAACGCTGTCTACCTCATACACAATGACACTGGTTAACATTTATTTGCTATATTCTGTTCCTGGATTTACTTTGTGTTAGGTACCACACTAAGCATACCACAAAGGTATTTTCATTTAATTCTCATGACAGTCCTGTGAGGTGGATAATATTCTTTCAATTTCTGCATGAGAAATTGAAGCTTAGAGAGGCTGAATAATTCGTTCAAGGTCATGCAATGAGTAGACCCTAGCTGAAGCATCAGACTCGGGTGTCCTCGCTGTGAACCCACATGACAGAGTCGCAGGTCAGGCTGCAGCCCACAAGGCAAGCACTCGAAACAGCTGAGGGCTTAGAATCACCTCTTCATGACTCCCCTCAAATATATTCTCCATATGGGTGTCCACAAAGTAAAAAATAGTTGTCATAAAGCTTATAAGCTAATAAGAACAGTAAACAAATGTTTGTTCTGTGCCAGGTAATAGGATAAATGCCCTTCAATCATGTAAGTCTTATAGTAATCCTTTGAGATAGGGACCATCTCCTTATCCTCTGTTTTAGAGATGAGAAACACAGGCTTAGAGGAACTGGATGCTTCGCCCAAGGGTATACAGCTAGTGAGTGGCAGAAATTGGATGAAACCCCACTAATCCAGAGGCTCCTTCTTAACCATAATAACCACGATCTCATTTGTACTTTGCTCATGGAACCATCATCTAGGTTTTATTTACACTCATTTCAGACAAAATTTGAACAAATTTATCATTAGGTTTCTAAATCCCCAGCAAATTGAAGAGATAAGGCAGGGAGTGGTGGAGGCCGGAGTATCCATGTGAGTGGGAGGGAGTAACAGGATGGGAGAGAGCAGCTACAAAACACAGACCAAAGAACTGGAGTCCTAGCGGAGTAAGTCCAACCATCTGAGGTCAAGATCAGGGACTGGCATTAAATAAAAACACCAGATAAGCACTTGTGAAATAAGGGATTGTATGGGTGAATGAATGCATGCCTGAATGTAAGAATTGGTAAGTGCATGAATTAATGATGCTATGACTAATGGCTGTGAGAATGAACAGATTATCCCCATGTTGCAAAAACAGCACACAGATACACATACCGGTGACCCTGAGTCATTAAGAAAAGGCCTCAGTTCTCTTAAATGCTTAGCTTGGGAAGGTATGGATGTGCCAAAAAGAAGAAAACAAATAAAAATAAAATAAAATACAGTAAGGAAAATTAGCACCAGGAGTTGTTGGAGTGGTATTTAGAAGAGTTGGGGCATTCTTTCTCTCCCTATGTGGCCTAAAAAATGAGTTGTTCTCTCTGAGCTTTTGTCTCTCAAATATGAAATTAGGGCTGATGGGTGAATACCCGGGGATAGAATAGCACCGTGGGAGAAGCAGGCTGGAGCAAGCCATGTAAGCAAGTGTGACTTGACACAGTGTACTTCGTTTCTTCACCTTTAATCAAGTGCGGTAAAGTTTTGATATCTCAGTGGAGCTGCCCAGTGCATAGCACTCTTCTTTCTCTTCCAAACTCCAGAGAAATTAAGAAATGAGAAACTGTTAGATGTAGACCCAAATATCACCTTTATTACTTTAAAAAAAGCCAGACTGGAAATGTAGCTTAGTGTAAAAGCCAAGCCCACTTGCTAAATAAACCCTGGAATTTGGCAGACTCCCCCATGGGTAGGGGTTACACTTTATTTTGCCCTCAAAGAAAAGCTGAAGTGGTTTGCACCTTTGGAAATTAGACTCTAATTTTGAAGTTCAAAGCCAGAGGGAATGATTTTCTACTCCCAGCCCTGGTCAGATCAGGTGTAGAACTGGAGGTCTGAAGAAAGGGTTTGGGAAGGATCTGTTTTAATCCCCACTAATTAAGAAAGATGATTAGAGACATCAGTAATCCTGAAAACCAGTAAATAACTTATTTACTAACAATTCTAGCATTTGAAACTTTGCTTTCTAGAGTTGTTTACAACATCTCTGAAAGGAAAAAAATTATGAATAATTTAAAGATGGAGAGTTTAAAGTTTTCCTAAAAATATCTTTCACTTTAGGTCAATCAATACATTACAGGCAAAATAAATTCTTTTCCATCTCACCCCACTTTCCCTCACACTAGATGCACACATATGAGTGCAAAAGGGGATAATGATCGCAACGTTTTCCTGGGTCTCAGACACTTGCCTGTTAGCACTGAAAATCTACCATGTCCCTCCTCACTCGAAAGGATGGTGGTATTTATGGAGGTGGAGGGAAGAAATAATCAAAGCTCCACTTGCTGTTTGGATAGCTTGTTCATCCAGTGTGTTTTACGTAACACTTTATTTGCAGAGGATTCCTAACTTAAATTAGATGCTTCTCAGAGTATCTCGGTGTAATAACTTAGAAGAAATGTAATTTAATAAATAATGCATAACCACTTAAAGGGGCACTGCGACATTCGGAGATTTCTTTCTTGATACTAAAGTAGGGGGGTTTGGAAAGTGGGGACATCCTAACTGGTTCAGGCTAATGTTAACTGACCATCAAATTAAGCTCACACTAGACAGGAAGACAATGTGTTTGAGTGGGCTGTTGGGTGTTGTGTCGGTTTTGATTGCCTTCATTTAAAAACCTTAATTAGAACCTCTGTTTAGTTCAGTCAAATTGCGCATAAAATATCACGGAAAACATTTTAAAAGAGAATTTTAATTATACCACTAAAGAAATGCCCTTGTTCAATGTTTACTAAACACTTGCCAGAACAAGTTAATTAATATGTGTTTAAATAAATGAAAGAAGAAGGGAAACAACAACAAAAAAAATCACATTCATCTTTTGTCAAGTTTTGCTGCAGTTGTCAAAGAAGTTCAATTTCTAATTTAACGACTGTGCTGTCACCGCGTGCAAGTGTAATTACAAACAATGGGGCACCAGGACACAATGAAGGCCAGAGGAAAGCTCTTTCCTGCTGCAAGTTGTTCCAAATAATTGCTCATTGTTGCTTGCCGTTTTGCAGTCATCAAATCAAGCGCTTTTCAATGTCCTTCATCTATTCATCTACTCCATGGCATAACATCAGAATGTTCAGGTACTGCCTTGTAATAGGTCAGTAATGAAGGTTTTTAATTATTTAAAACTACAGAACTTTTTTTTAAACAGAAAAAGTATATGTGTAGAAAAGGAAAAAAATTGATAATAGTGAGTTTTTTGTTCTAATTGTAATGTCACCCACTTTCTAGTTTATCCTCCCCACTTGCCCCCTTTATTAATGTATGCCAGATTACTTGTGTTAGGGAAGATTGATATTGGGAAGTAGTTGATGGCCTACTAAAACCCAGATGAAACCAATCTTGGTGAGATAATGCCCTGTTATTGCAGCAATTTTATGAAAAGTCAGAAGAAAAAAATAATAAAAATAATTTAAAAATCATTTAGAGAAAAAAAAGCATATATCCCCTTAATTATCACCATCATTACTAAGAAAATTAGCCTCCTAAACAGTATGACAAGTATTTACCTTTTTTTAAAGGGCAGACTATTTTTGGAGATCTACTTGCTAAAGAGTCCCATTATTTTTTTCTGCAAATGATTTCAGTATTAATAATTTCACTCAGATGTGCTTTTGAGAAAGCAAGGAAGAAAGCAAATGACAAACAAAAACCTTCCATCGGTCCTGTTGTAGTGCGCTCCCACCACTGCTAAAACTGATCAACAAATTTCTGAAAGGCATAGGTCTCACTAAAACCTGTTTTGGGTATGGGAAATGACTTCAATTTGAGA